>JBBUKS010000113.1:3834982-3854617 GCA_038050645.1 Hedychium gardnerianum | reverse complement strand
GAGTTTCCTTCGACTTGAGGTATTCAAGTTATCTTGGTCATGGAGACTTATACTTTGACATCTTAAGCAAACATCTCCAAGGAGGTGTGGACCCGGGATGATTGGGTATAAGTCAAAGTGCTCAAAGGTGATTGGATAGCAAACAAAGAATTCACCGCTCCTTATAAGGAGACGTAAATCCTACGGCCGCTTGTCAGGATTATTACTCGAAGTCTTTGGCCAAAACATTACTTGTCAAGAGTACGAGACTCTTGGTCACATGTTTGAATAATTTGAATCCGCAGGACAAGGAAGTATAACTTGGGCTAGGTGTGACGTAGTCAGCCTAGTGGGGACTAACACATAGATCATGTCCTGAACTAAGTGTGTATAAGATGAGTGAAAGGAACGAGGCATGACTCATTGTAGCTGCTGAAAGGTTTAGAAGTTGTTTTGGAATCAACCGTTGACTTTTCGGACAATTAGGGATCATGATGTACTACTAGGTGTCACTCATGATCATTCCATAATTAATGGTTAATTTTGGACGACCAACATAACTAGGAACCTATAAGGTCACACGCACTATGAGTTTATCCGAAAGACTTAAAACAAGTTTGAGAATTGGATTCTCAAATCGAAAGAGACAAAGTTTAGTTGGACAAAACAAATGACAAATATAGAAGGTTATTTGTCAGAATGGAAGCGAGGATGGGCCATGTCTTTTGAAGATGTGATGAACACTCTTTGGTTTAATAATGAAGCAAATTGGTTTGGTTTGATCATTGAACCAAGTGATTTGGTTTAGAACCAAACCAATAGCTTAATGAGTTAAGCTTTTGGTTAAGGATTAATGGGTTGGGTTTGGCCTTATAAGATGACTTGATCCCCAAGTCATTAAGAAGAGATTATAAATACTCTCCTATAGGGAGAGAATTAATAAGAGTTTTGGATTAAACTAAAAGTTAGGATTTTTCAAAAACCCTTCTCCTCCTCCTCTTCTTCTCTTTGTCATCGCCCAACACAAGGAGATCTTTTCTCCTTGTGCCTCCGCCCTAGCCAACTCCTGTTGGCCATCTCCTCCGGCCACCACCTCTCTCCGGCCAGCAACTCCATTCCATCCTGAGGATCACCGGCCAAGAAGAGCTCCACAAAGCCAAAGAATGTTGGCGGACAGCAAGCTGTACGCCGGCGGTTTAGTCTCTCCCGGCCTCCTCCAACCTCTGTTTCAGTGAGAAAAGGTTTCTATCGAATCCCTAATGCCTTGGGGTACTTCTTACCTCATAGGCAACAAAAATATGAATGCCAGATAGTGAAGAAAAGAAGGCAAACAACCCCCTTTTCTTGCCGGACAGCAAGCACCCCTTTTCGGTCGTTTCTCTCTGTTTGGTGTCGTACTCTCTGTGCACCAAAATTGTCTTCACACACAAGGCTAGTATCGTTCGTGAGTACGAAACTCATGACTTTTGAAGTCATCTTGAAGATACTCGACGTGGATACGAGTAGAGGCGTCGCTCCAGAGCGTCGCTTGGTTGATGTCATTCCCGCTACACGTCATCCGTCAGGTATAACTAGAATAAATTTCTTATCATAAAATTATATATTGCGATTATGTCTGCACGTGTTGTATCTTGCATGCATGGATGTGTGTATCGTAATAAATTAGGAATTTATTATATTTTTTATTTTCGCTGCACACATTTTGTGAAACGTCTAAAGTACGCATCTGCGTCGGACTACCCAACATTATCTCCTGGATTGCCTCCCTCAGCTCATTCCATCGCACATCATGACAATTCATTGTATATATCATCCGTGACATCTAGAATTGAAAATAATAATGTTAGTACAAAACTGACAAACCAATAACAAAACCGGTTAAATTCAATTAATACATATGCATAGAACCAATACATAGAATACTTAAACAATAAGAAAAATAAATTTTCTTTATTTGAGGAGCTCCAATCGACTGACATACTGGACCGATCGATTGATTATTTTTATGTCATTCAACCAGTCTACATTTGATTTGGGAAACTAGATCCTGAGCATTAGCTTGGTCGATTATCCTCGTTAAAACTAATCTAATTGGACAGGGATCTCTTATACATATGTATTGTTTTTGATTAACCTAAGCTCATTTAAGTCAAACTCAGACTTATTGATCAAACCAAGGCTCATTCGATCAATTTTGGCCCAAATGATTCAATCTGATATCACTGAGTCAAACTGGTGATTAAATGAACTGATTTGAATCAAACCGGTTATGGTTTAGACCAAACTGGTCTGGTTAAATCAACTAATGGTTTGAACCAGATCGAGATTTGATCGGACCAAACTGGTCTGGTTCAAACCAACCGGTTTGAATCAAATCGGTTCTGATTTTTATTTATTTCCTTTTCCCCCTTTTTTTCTTCTCTGTGACGACGAATGCAGTTGTCGGCCACGGCTGTCGATCGTCAGCCTCCCGACGTGGTCGCCGGCACTCATCGGCCATGGATGTCGATCGTCGGCCACCCGTCGTGGTCGCTGGCACACGTGACTTGTGTTTCTGTCACAACTAATGCGGTTGTCGGCCCATGGCTCGATCGCCGGCCCGCGTTGCAGTCGTCAGCCCATGACGCGGTCGCTGGCACTGGTATGTGCCCGACAATGGTGAAATCATGACACTGTCGCATTTTCCTGGCGCGACGTAGCTCTGCCTCGACGTGGTCGTCGCCCCGCGACTAACTTCGGGAAATCGCGAATTGCGATTCCCGGTGTCACCTATCGTTGGGAAATTACAGATTTCTCTACGATGACAGAAATCGCGAATTACAATTTTTTTGGGTTCTTAATCCGTTCTGAGGGATTTCTCCTCCGCCAAACCTCGCTCTGATACCATTATAGGGAAAAAGAATTTGTATGAAACAAATAAAAAAACCGTGAATTGAAGAACTTGCCGTCGGCGAGAAGATCACAATGAACCTCTATGCGAGATCCACGAACCAAATTCTCCTTTATGAGTTCGAACACCTTTTTTACTGTCATATTAATAGGGAATGAGGGTCATGAAAAGTTTGATAACTACCCACTAACCCTAGCTACTATCTACAATTCAATGGCAAGCCAACAATTCAGAGTTGGCGAAGCCAAAGCTCGTGCTGAGGTTCATTATTGGATTTTATCGATGAGTTCAGATTCGTGCATTTTAGAATTTTTGATCGATGTAATATTAATTTCTTGGTGGATTAATGGATATATTAATGCAGGACAAAATGAGCGGGATTATAGAGAAAGGCCTGGAAGCGGCAGAAGAAGCTAAGGGCAAGACGTACGAGGAGAAGGAAAAGGGGACTAGAGCGGCGGAGTCGGCAAAGGAGCGAGCGCAGGAGACGGCGGAGGTCGCGAGGGAGAAGGCGGCTTAGGCGACGGAATCCGCCCGGGACACGGCCCAATCCAGGAAGGAGAAGATTGGCAGCTTCTTGTAGTAGGTAAAATTTGTGGATTTTGTTTGTGTTGATCGATCGAGTGTTAACAAAAATGTTCATAATTATTTATGGTCGACTAAATAGACAGGGGAGAATGTGAAGGATGTTGTGGCAGGGGCGGCCCATAATGTGAAGAGCACGCTAGGGATGGAATGAACCACGAGACGAGGAGTATTGCTAGCTGTAACAAGGACTAATAAGTTGGGTTGTCTCTATGGCATAATCGGGAAACGTGGCTTCTCATTCCAAGAAAGAGATAATATACAAAGAACTAAAAAGAAATATAGGACTCTTACAAGAAATTAGGAACTTACAATGCAAAACTCTTATGACTCTGAGTAGATCTCAGTGTTCGACTAACTGATCTGCAAAGAGATGCATATGGGTTTTATAGAAGAGAAAGAGTAAGAACCGGGTGCTCATTGGGCCCCATCGCATTCTTATCATCTTCCTTTTCCGATTCCCAGTACAATAATTAATGTAGGCTGACTCGGTCTATCGCTGAAAGTTATACCTAAAGCTGATTGAATGGCTCCCCGTGGCTCAATTCATTAGCTTTATGCATGTGAATGAGATGCAAAGTAAGATAACTAGTGCGTTCCAGCACTAAAGTCTTTGGATTCGTGGGATCTTGGGCCCATCATGCTCCTTTCAGATGCTAAAGTTGGGTGTTCGCCTTGTTGTATCTTGTACGAGCCATAGGGCTTGTTCCAGCTGGTCTTCCTGTTGCTTGACAGCTGGGAGCCAGTCCCCATACCAATTGCGTCAGGTGCTTCTTTTGCGATATTCGTCCAACTTGAGTGAGTGGATGTCTCTGTATTGCTGCAGTGTTTTGATTGCAATTCTGGCTACTTCCCTTTGGATGTCACCGAGTTCTTTGTCCAAGGCATCGTGTATGTCTCCTCGTATTCCTCCGGCTTGCCTTTCTGCTCTAAGGTAGTCAATCTTGATTTTGTATTGGTCAACGAGGCTATTACCTTCTAAGTGACTTGGTTGAAGTGGTTCGCCATCTTTGGATTTGGCCTTGCTTTGAGTTCCTGGACGACTCCTGCTATCAGAGATAGACTGTTGAGGCATTCCTCCTTCTATCCTGAAATTGTTAACACATTGATTAGTCGTGACAAGGAATCAGTAAGTAGGTTACTTGTCCCTTCGATGTGTTCAAAGAGTACATCAATCCCGCTTCCAGTAATGTAGTCTACGAAAACCATCCATCTAACCCGGGAGGGCTTATTTTGAGCAGATTTATTGAAGAAGCATATAATGGCCTGGCAGTCTGTGCAAATGGTTATCTCCCTTTTGTCTAAGTAATAGATCTTCAGAGACTCCATAGTTTTCATTACCGCATGTATCTCTGCGTCTATGGTTGATTTAATGGGGTAGAATTTCTCACTTGCATATGCACAGACCTTTTCAGTAGACTTAGGATCTCCCTTTAGTTGTTTCCACTTACAGATGCCTCCCCACCCTTCCATGCAACTGTTGACTTCTAATATGATATAGCAGTCATCAGGGGGTATTTCAAGATCTGGAAGTTGTTGTACCTTTTGTTTTATAGTTTTTACTAATTCCCAGTCTTGGCGGTTCATCGGTTTTTCTCCAGTTGCACTAGTTTTTGAGTATAGGGGGCTGAGGAGTTTCCCTAGATTGGGAATATAGCTTCTTGTATAATTGAGTATCCCTAACCAAAACCTGAGTCCTTTCTTGGTGGTTAGGTCTTCTTCTTTGAATTCAATAATCCTTTTGATTATGTGGGGCTGAAGTCTAATTCTTCTGTTGCCGAGAATTGCCCCTAGAAATTCAATTTCTTCCACAGCTATCTTCATCTTGGTTGGGCTTAGGACAAGCCCATTTTTCTTGCATATATCCAACATAATCTTGGGGTGCTTTGCATGTTCTACCTCTGTTGCTGAGAATACCAGAATATCATCGATATATACAGCTATAAATTGTTCTGTTCCTCGGAAACAGTCATCCATTTTTCTCTGAAAAATGGCGGGGGCGTTTTTAAGCCCGAATGGAATAGCTAGTCATTCATATAATCCATCAGGGACCCAGAAAGCGGTCCATTCAATGGAATCAGGATGCATAGCGACTTGATGGAATACTGAATTAAGATCAAACTTTGAATAAATACTACTCCTGCTTACCTTTCTTAGAATGGTGTTTATACCTGGTAAGTTGTATTGATCCTTTTCTATGATATCATTTAATCTTCGGTAATTGAAAACCATCCTTTCTTTTCCTTTTACTTCTTGTGCCGTCTTTGGATCAATAGAGGTTCCTGAGTTGACTATGATAGCAGTTGTTCTATGCCTGCTTCTGCTGGGCCTGATAACACCAATAGAGAGTAGGGCCTTAACATGCTTTGAGAAGGCTTCTTTGGCTTGCGGTGTTAAGTGTTTTAGCGGCCTGTCTTCAATAATGAAGTCTGGGTTTTTGATCTCTAGCTTGCAAAGAACTTTATTCTTTGCCCAATGCTTGAGTGGGTCTTCGCCAATATATCCTTGGGCCTTTAGCTCATTAAGAATTTCGTTGAACTGGGATTGGAACCTTTGTAGTGTAGCACTTATGGAATAATGCACCATTTCTTGTATTTGTAGGTATTCTTCTTCTTCCAGTTCTAACTCTTCTATAGCAGCTACTGCTGGAACAAAGGGCAAAGTATCTATGGTCGTTAGATTTTTATAGAAAGTTATTGTGTTACCTTCAATCCTAACGCCTCCTTGCATGGCCCTTATAAAATTACATCCAAGTATCATTTGGATGTTATCTCCTAACTTCATCGGGAATGAATAGGTATAAAGGATTCTGAAAGTATTTTCCCTTATCATCATCCTTCCTACTTTGAGCTTCTTCTTCTTAGCGGTGGTTTTTGAAGTGATGCCACTGAAATGGACTAGGAATGGATTTTCTTCCAAGGCATTTTGAGGAACTGAGTCTTCATCTACACAACATGTGGTAGCCCCTGTATCTAAAATTGCATTAACTTTGAAAGGTGTCGTACCATAACTTTTCAGATAGCTCTGGGCCTGTGAATAACCTACCCGTTTTGGAGGAGATTCTTAAATAATCATTCAGGAACTGGATGATATTCTTTAGATTGTCACAGGATAATCGCTCCAAGTCCCTATATGCCTCCTCTTGTCCTACTGTGGATCCCTGAAACGGATCTTCTAGTGCGATTTGTTTCATGCATTTTTTTCCATTATTCGTCACTGTAATGTTGAGTGTCATTGCTTTGAATTGCCATGCCTTTTTTCCTATCTTTGAGTGAGAGAATCTAAGATTAAGACATTTTAAATGTTCACTTATCCAAGAGTGACCATTAGGGATGTAAATAGATTAAACGTTCATGAATAAATTTGGTATTCAATTTAATAAGAATTTTTTTATGTTCATTCAATATACATAAGATCAATTAAACAAACAAACTTGAACAACTTGTTAAATTAAACAAACAAACTTGAACACATAGATGTTCAGCTCGTTAATGTTCGTGAACAACGTTCGTGAATAACGTTCGTAAACAACGTTTGTGAACTTCGTGAATAATCATATTCATTAATAAAACTCTTATCAACATGCTAAATAAATAAAATAAAATAAACAAATAAGTTTGAATTATCAAACTCAATAATCAATCAAACAAACAAAAATTTCAAACAATCAAATAAGCTTGAATTGAGAGCTCGATAACATTTAAACGAACTAGGCTCAAGCCAAGCTTCAAATAAACTCAAGCTCATAAAAAATAAACCAAGCCAAACTTGAACAATAATTTCAAAAACTTGTTTTATTTTAGGCTCGGCTCGACTTGACTTGATTACCTTATCAAACAAGTTTAAATACCCCAAAATTTGACTCAATTTGACTTATTTACACCCAGTGATCATAGCCATATAGATGAACTTCTGTCAAGTAATCGTTTCAAAGAGTGATCTAAGCCCCAATTAAGTAATCTAGATAAGCCACGAGGCTTCTTCCATTGGACTTTGTGCATTAAAATTATTGGATGTTCATCACTACAAGCCACGAGGCTTCTTCTATTGGTTTTGTTCCGGGATAATAATACAATGATTAAATTTTTTTATTAAATAATCAAGGAATTTAAAGTTTGAATTTCAGTTACGATGCATTGTAGAAAAAATTTCCTTCAGTAAAAAATGGGTCTAAGAATACTGGCTATTTGGATGAATCTCTATTAGCGTTTCTCGATTTATCCTGATGATCGATGGAAAACTTCTGTGAGATTAAATCGATCATCCCAGATTCAACATTATCCGACCTGATTAATTTTTTTTTTTTAACCATTAATCTTAAAATGACTATTATTTCTCATTCATGGGTTACAGTAGATTAGCAAATTAGCTAGCTAGATGAATCGAGCATAAAAATTTACTCCATTAATGCAACCAAATAAAAATGGAATGGATATCACTCCACTTCTCATTCATTCTTCATTTCTTTACATCTGAGACTTCTTGAGATGAATTGTTAATTAGTACGTAAGATATTATCATCATAAGATCTAAAAATTAAATTCTGACTAATAATTAGATTTTTATCCTTCCTCATATACTGATTATTATTCGGACTAATAACCACTTGTGATTTACCTCTTTCATGTTAGTCTGGGAGAGATTGACGAGGGCGCTAGGGCGAGAATTTTATCTTATGTCATCATTCATTTCTTTTTATCTTGCCCCCACAGACATATCTGAGGTGATAAGTGAATAGAGGTTTGTCATTTAAAGTCGAAGGGTCGAATCTCGAAACTGACGGAGCATAAATCTCTGTACCCTGTGTAACTCACCCCACATCTACTTGTCTCTTCAGTCATCATGATTCTTGAGACAGGCTGACAAGGACGCTAGAGGTGAGCGGTTGCCACTTCATTTCTTTCCATCTTGGCCCTTGGGGGCATGGTTCAATGATAAATACTTGGGATAAGACTATAATGGTTGATGGGTCAAATCTCGACAGAAAATTTCATCATTTTTGTAAATCCTCGTCTAAGCACTTGTCACTTAAATTTTTCTATTTTATCCTCCTTTCAATAATAATATATAGCCTAAGAGTGCTAATGTGGCAATTTTATTTTATTTTTCATTTCTTTTCATCTATGGAACATAATCTAAGTAAGACTGAACATTGTCAGATGGAACTTGAACATGGCATTTGATTTACAACTCCTTCACAACATCGGCTGCATAGTGGCTCAGGAGGTCTCAAAGGACAGAACTAGCTAGACATGGGGGACTTGAGATTTATCACTTGTGAGAGGTAAACATGATCAACTTTGTCCTCAGATACGTATCTCAAGAAAATCATACCTGCAGCTTATGATTTACCGTGTTTTTGACTTTTACTACATACCCTACATTTTTAAACTATATTCTCTCGAGATTTGGCTGTTTGGCCAATGATCCTTGCAATACCTCTGACAGGACATGTAACTCGAGTACTTATGACGTAAGTAGACTCAGGGTCAACGACTGTCATCGATGCGGTTGCATATATACCAAAGGTCTTGTCTCCCCAATGTGCAATATGCTGCAAGTACTGCAACGTTGTGTCTTTGACCTTATTTATTACTGTCTTTTCCTTTAATGATTTCACCTATTCCAGCGACACTCGATCTCACACAGAATCTGCACGAGATGTATCTTTGGCTTTTGATCCGCTCATCTCAAGAAAAGACTTCAACTCACTCTGTGTAGTTAATTAGTAATTCTTGGTCAGATATTTCTCTTTGTTGGTCTTGTTTCAACGTTCAAATTATATATATTCATTAATTAAAAGCATTTAATTTCAACCTGTATTAAGCATCTGAAAGCACAAATTAAACAATTACAAAAGTATCATGTTTAAGCCAAATTTGAGAATAGATGATACGGATGATTAACTGCTTCCCAAACTGATTCAACGTAACTACTCCATAAGTCATCTATCAGAGATCAAAACATAGAGTGAATTACTGAGACGGGTGCTCGCTGCTTCCATCGTTGGCTGTAGGTGGGGTGTTGAGGTCCGGAATGGTAGGGTTAGGGCTAGGGTTGGCATTACTGTTATTTTTTGTCAGTTTCTGCTTCAGTTCAGACAACAAAGCCTGGTTCTCCTGGTTCAGCATCTGTGCTTTCTTCCTAAGCCTCTCGTTCTCCTTCATGATATAGCAGTTCTGCAAGTAGAGATTGGTGTTGAGCTTTTCCATCGAGGGACTGTAAGCCCTGCCACAAGCAAAGCCATATGTTATTGTTCGAAATGTGCAGAGTGGGAGATCTAGTTCTAGTTAGACTGCAAATGGATCCAAAAAGGATTTTGATTTTTTTAACAATATGTCATGGTCGCTTTTCCCCAAAAGAAGAGAAAAAGTAAAGGTACTGCAGCATGAGAAATCTAGTAAAGAACAAAAAGATGCAAAAGGCAGCAAATGGAAACATGCATAACTGAACCTGAACCTTCTAAAGTAAATGAAAACTCACAGCTTCTCTCTGACCCGAGAAAGACTTATCTGTCTGTGAGCGTGACCATTAGAAATAGCAGGGAAGCATTTAGATGCCATTAACACTATGATTAAAAATGAAACAGAAATATATATTGTTCAATTATATAAAAAAAAAATAACTCAATTCAATAAGCCAAAGAACAGGAATTCAGCAAGGACAAACAAGAAGCTTACAAAGTAATAAGAACCGCGTGGCATTCTAAATAAAAAGCTAGGAATTCATGAGATGAATGAGAAAATTATGGTTACTATACCATCAAGGTGTCAACTTTGTTTGAAACACATTACACAAACAATAACAAGCAGGTAGCAATTGCGAGACTTACTTCCTTCTTATAAGCGAATTGGATAAGAGAAAGAAGGGAGCGAGAACAAGAGAACTGGTGAAAATTATGATGATCTTGTGGGTGGAGGTGTGTGGGCATATTTATAGAGTGCAAGATGAAAGAGTTTAGGCACTGTGTTCTTTGTCTCTCTCTCTCTCACTCGGTGTGATTTAAAAATCTCTGCTTTAAAAACAGAGGGAGAGGGAGACAGAAGAGACACAGGAATGATGCATGTGGGATGTGAGCAGAGGCGGGCAAAGAGAGGAGGGAGGCGGCCGGAGGAGGAGGAGGAGCAGCAGGGTGGCGTCACGTGATGATGGCGTGGGTTTTCTGGAGACTTTCAATTCAAAGGCGCCACTTCCACATGATGATGATGATGGTGAAGCGGTCGGCCCAAAGATTCGCAATGATGACAACCCCCTTCCCTCGATCTTTTTATGCTTCTTTCACATTACCATCTCGCTTTTATCCTCCATTAATACCACATACTGCCTTTTATTTAATCTAATCCTCCGCTTTTCCACAAACCAGAGCATTGTTCATGATCTTCGTTACAGCTAATTCGAGGTTGGCTTTTGTTGGCTAGAGACAAATGAAATCATAGCAAGTAAAGGGCATCCTATCATTAGTTCTTGGCCCCTTCTAGGAGGAAAAAAAAAACACTCGGGTTTCTCTTTCAGACATCTATTTAATTCGAATCGCATAGCCGTTTCCCAAGCGCCTCATGAGCTGCCGCTTCTCTTCCGAAGTTTAGTAGGTCTGGTTCATGCACCTCGCAGTCACGATTTAATCCCGGCAATCTGCAACGAAACGTGTGAGCCGTATCCCTTACTCGTGAGGCAGAGGGAATATCATAACGACGTTTCATTTTCTTACTCTGCATGATTAAAATGGTGATGTTATTAAATGATGGGTACATAAAAACGGTAAGCTAGGGGATTCAATCATGGTGATGTTGGCTAAGTCTGGACAAAATGATGGCGAGGCCAAGAGAAGCGTAAATGGTGGAAGCAGAGGAAGGTGATAAGCAGCGATCTGTAGCGGCTTTCTTGGCGAGCGCGCACGCAGCTCTCGAGGACCCAAGTTTGAGCTATGCTTTATGACCGTAGATGGAAGGAAGAGGAGGCGCTCTTTGCATGGCTCCAGGAGCAAATAATGAGCAGCATTCAAGTGGGGGCATACCAGAGTCAATTTTTCGATGGGTGATGATGAGGATGGTATCTATCGGTTCGGATTGTATTTTCCACTAGATTTTGCAGAGTAGATTTGGGAGTTTAGATTGGACTGAACTAATTTTGGTCTGGTAAATTCGGAAGCAAAAAATCCGAAATTAATATCTTTGGGAATAATTTTACCTTGTCTCCTAAAAAGACTGATAGAAAAAATGTATAAGAAAATACCAAAGAAAATGAATAGTATTTCTAAATTTAATAAGTGTTGCTGGATTGATATTTTAATTATCTCTTTAAATATTTTTTTAATGCATCAAACAAAATGAAAAGAAAAAAAAAACTAAACAACTCGTCAACTTATCCCCTCTCACTCTCTATCATTGACGTTAAACATCACATATAAAAAGTAATGGAGAGGCTAAGGTAGGAGTTAGACCGATCACACAAGTCAATCTTTAATTTTAATTATTTAAAATGATTATAATTTATAATTTGATTCACGATTCATTATAATTTAAAATTATTATATTAAAAATATATATATATATAAATTTATTAAAATATATAATAAATAATTTGTACTTATTTAAATTATCTATGTCTTCCCTTAGAGTATAAGGAAATCAAAACTCACATAATTCGTTTATCTTTTTATCTTATGAAATGACGTTGTTACTTACTTATATTTTTCGTCTCGTAGTGTTCGGTCTTTTGGTACCAAATTTTTTTTTTATCTGAAAATTGTATTTCTTGGATTTTTTTTTTTTCTCTCGTTCAATCATCAAGTAATACTTGAGCTTCGAAAGAGTCAGGAGATAAAGTAGATCATCATTCATCCAATATATTACCTCCGACATTAAACGTTTGTAAAGAAATCAAATCAAAGCATGGGTCCTCAAAACATGTTTACTTAATTAAGATGGATCAAACTAATATTAGATCCTCAAGGATCAAATCCATTATCTAGATAGACCATATCAAGATTATGATTCGGAGATATCCAATAGAAAAACTACTCATTCTTGTTTAATTAATTGATTTACTACTTAATTTTATTTTTATTTAATTTAGAAAAGTTAGATAAAAAAAGGTTTAATCAATCATGATAACTAGCATCAGAATGAGTTGTGATGATAATAGGCCAAAGAAGCTATGTCGAATATATGTCTAGATTGAATCGTATGTGTTTTACCTTATGCACTAGATCAAGTGGATCTAGTTAAAACTACCTCAGTGAAACATAAGCTAGTTAGACCAAAACTTAGTATTAAGTTCATTGATTTGGTTATTTTTGGGATAGGCACGTGGTTACTTTAATAATGTTCATGTGACTCACCACAACCTAAAAATTTATCATATAAAACTTGATGAACCCAAAGCTAAGTTTAAATCTAAAAACGATTAAATAACCATTTTCAATTCAAATCAATTAATCAAGTTATTAACTTAACAAACAATTAAATCTTAATTTAATTAATTAATCAATTTAATTAATCTAAAATTAACAATTAATTAATCAAATTTTAATCTAACTAATTAAATCCAAAATAAATTTAATTTGTAATTCGAAAATAATAAATCCAAAATTATTTTAATTTCACTTAAATCAATTTTAATTTAATTAATTCAATTTGAATTTAACTTTTAACATAACCAATTTTAACTTAATTAATCTTAACTAAATTAATTTTAAATTAAATTAATTCAAAATTAATTTGAACTTAATTAAGAAAGGTTAGAGCATAATCAAATTAATTTAATTTCATTAATTCAAAATTCTTAATTAATCAATTAAATCACATCAAATCAACTTAATTAATTTGAAAATTAATTAATTAAATAATCAATTTCATTTTTAATTTTACTTTAATTTGATAGTAATTAATTAAACTGAAATCAAATAATTCTTAATTAAAAATTAAAATTAAATTTAACTTAATTCTTAATTTTAAACTTAATTAATCTTTAAATAATTATTAAATAATTTTAACTTAAACTTAATATCTAATTAATTTTAACTTAATTTGAAATTAATTTTAACTTAATTAATTCTTAATTAATTTATTAATTAACTGTTAAACTTAATTTGAAATTAAATAATTTTAACTTAATCTTAACAAATTTGGGAATCGAAAACTAATTAACAAGTAATATTAATTTAATTATTATTAATCCAAACTTAAATGACTTTAATTAAATTAACTCAAACAATTTAAATTGCAATTCTTATTCAAAATTAATTAAATATTAATTACTCAATCATAATTAATTCAAAACCTAATAAAATCCAAATTAATTATTAATGAATCAAATTAATAATCTGAATTTTAACTTAAATTAAAAGTTAACTTAATTAATTAACCTTAAATTAAATTAAATTTGAAATTCAGTCAAATCAAATTTAACTTAATTAATTTAATTCTTAATTAATTATTAACCTAATTCAAAAAGTTAAACTGAACTTGATATCAAACTTAATCAAATAAATTATCTCACACAACTGTAAGATTACCATTTTGTTTGAAAATCTAGAATGGGTGACAGATGCTAGGAAAAGTAAATTGAAAATATTTTTGAAAATATATCTTTTAAAATTTATATATTTTTGAAAATTACTTTTTACCAAGACCTAAGGTTTTTGATCCTTAATCAATCATAAACTCTTAAATTCTTAGACACACATGTATGTCTTTCTTGTGAGTAACAAGGATGTCCTAAGGAGTGTCAGGTTAAAGGAGAGATCCTATTAAAAGACACATTTTAAAAAGAGGTTCAAAATAAAATATTTTTTCAAAAAGAGTTTGAAAATTTTAATCTTCAAATATTCTCTTTTGAAAACATAGTTTCAATATAACTTCTTTTCTTATATTCTTCAACATACTTTAGAAAACAATTTGAAAAATTATGTTTTGAAAATTCCTTTGAAAAATTATATTTTTGAAAATACATTCGAAAATATTCCTTTTTGAAATTGTACTTTGAAAATTATTATGCAAAACTCTTTAAAAATCAAATTTTGCAATAATTTGAAAATACATGTTTTCAACAAAGAATGTTCGAAAAATAATTTTTCTTACTTTAAAAAATTCTTTAAAAATGTGTTCCGTGAAAATACTTTACAAATATTTTTGAAAATACCTTTTGAAAATATCTTGAAAATATTTGAAAGTACTTTTTCAAATTCATTTTGAAAAATCCCTTGAAAATTATTTTGAAAACATCATCTCTTATTTGAAAAAGATCTTTTAAAATATTTTTGAGTATTCTTAATACTTGACAAATCTTTTTGAAAATTATTTTTTGAAAAATAACTTGAAAATATTTTTGCAAATTTTTAAATAAGCTTGAAAATAATTTTAAAACTATGTTTGAAAAGGAGTTCTTCAAAATTAATTTGAAAAGTTGAAATTATAAATTGTCTTTCAAAAGAGCGTAAGGGAAGTGTTTTTTTACTAAGAAATTAAATGATTGTTAGTGCAAAATCTAATGAGTTCCTTAGGAATCAAAACAATTAAGTAAGTATTTTTTTTGATATATGCCAAAGGGGGAGAAGAAGGATTTAAGTTAGACCCTAACTCACTCTTTTGATTTGATAAGTTGGGTTAAGTAATTAGTCTAACTTAAATATATTGTCAAACATCAAAAATGGGGAGATTGTTGGTGCAATTAACCTCAAGGGTTTTGATGTTTGTTTGACAATATATTTAATAGAGGTTGACCTAGTCAAGTGAGAAGTCTAGTCAGGTCAAGGTTGACTGGATGACTAGCAAAGAAAAAGTCATAACTGTGGTTAGGCAAGGAAAAGTCCTAACTGCAGTTGGACAAGGGAAAGTCCTAACTGCAGTTGGACAAGGGAAAGTCCTAACTGCGATTAGGCAAGAGAAAGTCCTAACTGAATGTTATGCAAGGGAAAGTCCTAACTGTGGTTAGGCAAGGAAAACCCTAGGTAATGAAAAGTCTTAGAGGAGTGAACTCTAAGCAAAAGGAAAACCCTAGGGGGAAGCAACCCTAGGTAATGAGAAGTCTTAGAAGAGTGAACTCTAAGCAAAAGGAAAACCCTAGGGGGGAGATAACCCTAGGTAATGAGAAGTCTTAGAAAAGTAAACTCTAAGCAAAGGAAAAATCCTAGGAGGAGGTAACCCTAGGTAATGATAAGTCTTAAAAGAATAAACTCTAAGCAAAGGAAAAATCCTAGGAGGAGATAACCCTAGGTAATAAGAAGTCTTAGTGGAGTGAACTTTAAGCAAAGGAAAGATCCTAGGGGGAGGTAACCCGAGGTAATGAGAAGTCTTAGAGGAGTGAACTCCAAGCATGTGTGGTCGAAAGCAGTCGACTGGACCAGTGGATTTTGATTAACTTAAGTATAGTGCTTGATACGGGTGGTAATCGGGAGGTGTCACATGGCGGAAAAGTCAAATACATGAGCAAAGGTGGCAGTCAAAAGAGACCACAAGTAGCCCCGTCTCCCAGCAGCCCCGACTCTCAAATCCTCCGTTTCCCAATAACCTCATCTTCAGGATCTCCTGGCCCCCAGTAGCCCCGGCTCCCCGATCTCCTGGCTCCTATTAGCTCCGGCTCCCAAATCTCCCAGCTCTCAGTAGCCCCAGCTCCCGAATCTCCCGGCTCACAAATCTCTCGGCTACCAGTAGCCCTGGATCCCCTGTCTCCCAGTAGTCCCAGCTCTTGCATCTCCCGGCTACTAACCGCCCCCGACTCCAACTACCCATACCATGAGCACAAGATCCTTCACATCTTCTGGAAACTGATAGTCGTTGCTCCGAATAGAATACAGAGAACGTGGGCATTACTTCACGAAGAATGCAAGAAATGGGGTAACGTGGGTAGAAATAGTGGGCACATGGAGAACGTGGGAGAGTCCACAAAACCCTATAAAAGGTTGCATGCCCCGGAGGCATAGGTACACGCACCCACGCATCTAAAAATCCTAGTTACAGTTCATCTTCTTCATTCCACCTCAACTAACTTGAGCGTCAAAGTGACTACGCCGGGGAACTCCCTGGCCGTCATTCTAATCGTTCCCTTCTAGTTTCTCTCAGGTGGAGATACGAGGGCTTCTCCCAAGGCTCTCCTTGTTGTTCGGCCACCGACGACGAAGTCAACCTCCGTGCCAAATCACCAATGAGTCACTCTCCGACGTTCCTAGGCAGGATTAAATTAGTATCATCTATGGGAACACTGAGTTAAGACCTGAACTAGGACGATATAGACGAGTGACACTGGCCCATCCAACATCATCTCCATGGCGACGGAAGACTTCAACAAGATCGTGGCTGCAATCATACAGGTGGTATTGCAAGGGCAACCATGACCACCTGTGTATCCCACGCCGCCCGCACCTCCCTTGGGAAGGATTCCGTCTGGATCAATGGAAGCACCACTAGAGCCTAGTCTGGGGACAACTTAGCCTGGGGAAACACCTTGTGGGGGCTTCCCACCCTTTCTCAAAATCTTCCAGGAAGATCCCACGTGCAGACCCTCCTAAAAGGGAAAGCATCATGCTTGGTGGAGTGAAAGCACCTTCTGGTCCTCCTTTCGTTAGGAATATTCTACGGGATGAACTGTCCAGTCATTTTCGAGCATTGCAGATTGGAGAGTATAGTGGAGCGATTGATTTGGAGGATCACATATGCAAGTTTGAGAATGTCTCCTTGTTGCACTAGTACACGGATGACATCAGGTGCCGAGTTTTCTTGACAACGCTCTCAAGCCCAGCATAAAGATGCTTCAATTGACTTCCTGCTTCCTTCATCCATACTTTCGAGGAATTCAAGATGGTGTTCATGTAGCACTTTGCCGCCAGCCGACGATACCAGAAAACTCCACACGATATGTTCACCCTTAAACAGAAGTCCAAGGAAGAAGGATTATCTACAAAGGTTCAGTTGGGTGGCCATGGATGCTCCCTCGGTTACCCCGAAGGTGCAAGTCAATGCCTTCTCCTAAGGATTGACAGACGGAGAATTCTTCAAATCCCTGGTCAAGAAACCTCCTGCCAATTTTGACGGGTTATAGGCTAGGACACTCAAGTATATTCAAGTAGAGGAAGCTCAGTCTGCCAAAAGAAAGGAAGTTCCCACTCCGACTTCCGCCCTCGGCCAGTCGGATCGTAGGGCTCCTTCCCTTACAAAATAGAGGGCATCCCAAACAAATAGAGGATAAGATTGTGCAGACGGTGGAAAGTGCCCCCAGTTCATTTCCTGAATCGGGTCGAGGACCACCCTTGCAGGATCGATATTGTGTCTTTCGCGAGTTGAATACTCATTCAACTCGAGACTATCAACAGTATACTCAAGAACTGAGGGGGAGCAATAGAGCAGCAAAAGGCCCCCCAGAGCCGGTCTAATCAGGGAGGACCCCCAAGCCCTATCAGCATTCTCGCCCTCAAGGTAGAGATGTTCCCCACAAATCATCGCTCAAATCGGCGATCTCCTTTCTCGCCAAGAAGATCCCCGTCTTCATCCTAATCCCAACCAGAGGCAGCTCGGGAGAGAGAAAAAGATAAAGGAAAGAGCAAGATGGATGCTCACGGGATTATTCATATGATTTTAGGAGGACCTACAAACGGAGATTCCACTTGCGCCCGAAAGGCCCATGGGTGGAGATTAGAGAACTATGGGGTCAGCACCAGTCGAGGAAGCTAACAAGGCCCCACGATAAGCTTCAGGTCCAAAGATTTAGAAGGAGTAGAGATTCCCTATGATGACGCCCTGGTGATCGAAACTTGGATTGCCAATTACACCATGAAACATGTATTTGTTGACACTGGGAGTTCCGTCAACATCATCTTCAAACACGCTTTCGACTTGCTATAATTGGAGGAGGTAGAACTACACCCAGTGAATACCTCCCTATACGGGTTCACTGGACATGAGGTACAGCCAATGAGATAGATCCAACTTTCTCTTTCCCTAAGGGAAGAGTCTGCGAGGAAAATAAAACGTGTCCCCTTCCTTATCGTAAACATGGTCTCCGCCTACAATGTCATACTAGGGAGACCAGTGTTAAGCGCATTTCAGGTGGTGATTTCTACTTTCCATCAGAAACTCAAGTTTCCGGTGGGGGACCAAATAGGGAAAGCAAAGGGGAATCAGTTGGCAGTCCGAAAGTGCTTTGTCAACATAGTTAAGACTGATTCCCGCAAAGCACTCTGACTACGAGACACCTCACTACAAACTATTCAAGAGGTACCAATGTCCTGACCGACTGAGGGTAAGGAAGATGTGTGAATACATCCTGATCGGCCGGAGGGAATCACTCGAGTAGCTGCTGAGCTTCATCCAGAGCTCAAACAGGAATTAATTACATGACTCTCACGCAACCATGATGTCTTCACCTGCTCATCTAGGGAGGTCACTTGCGTCTCCACGAAAGTGATGTCACATTGGTTGAACACACTTCCTGATGTTCGACCTGTTCGCCAAAAGAAATGAATTTTTTTGCCCAAGTAGGATCAGGTGATACAAGCAGAAATCAAGAAGTTGAAGGAGGCAGGACATATACGTGAAGTTTAATTCCCGAATTGGCTCACCAATGTGGTGTTGGTACCCAAGCCGAGTGGCAAATGGAGAGTGTTCATCGACTTTCAAGACCTCAATAAAGTCTACCCGAAGGATTGTTACCCCCTCCCCCGCATTGACAAGCTAGTAGACTCTACCTCTGGATGTGAATTCATATACATGCTCGATGCTTACTAAGGGTATCACCAAATTCCCTTAGCCTTGGAAGATTAGAAAAAGATTAGTTTCATCACCTTTGTCGGGACTTTTTGTTATACTATTATATCTTTCGGCCTAAAGAATGCAAGAGCAACTTATTAAAGGTTGATGGATCGGGTATTCAAGCATCAAATAGGGAGGAACATTGAAGTATATGTGAATGACATCTTAATCAAAACTGTTGAAACTCAATCCGGATAAATGTCTCTTGGTAGTCAAAAGCAGGAAGTTCCTCAGGTACATCGTCACTGAGAGAGGGATCGAAGCCAATCCCGAGAATATTCAAACTCTTCAGAACATACGCCCTCCCCACAACCTTCAAGAAGCACAGTGGCTAGTGGGTCGCATCACGGTCCTGTCCCGGTTCATCTCTCGTTCCACAGATCGAACCTTACCTTTCTTTAAAGTATTGAATAAGACTTCCAAGTTCGAATGGAATGA
>JBBUKS010000113.1:3800282-3834882 GCA_038050645.1 Hedychium gardnerianum | reverse complement strand
GAACCTGCTGCGGTGGAAGCTGTGTGTGTGCCATGGCCATTAAAGTCTCGGGGAGATTTGTAGTCCATGTTGAGATCGGAAGAGTCAACGCCTCCTGTGTACCATCTTGCACCGATGATCTTTCGATTGCAATTGTTCATGGTGAAGTTTTCACCTGTTTCACACGTGCCTCTCCAACGAGATGGTATTGGTCCATAACCATAGTCGTTAAAACTCTTTGATTCTGGCCAAATGCCTACGAATACTTATGTACGTCATTGTTAGGCTAACAAGCTATATACGAGGTTGCTGCCATTTTGAATTTATAGGATTAAGAATTTATGCTTGCCTGAGTCGACCACTCCAATAATGATGTCTTCTCCAAACTTGCCTCTTTGAAGCAGTCCCAAAGGTTGGTGTTGGTCATAGCTTAGTCCAAGATAGTCCCAACTTCGTGTAGTATGCAGTTCAACATTACTACTTACCTTTATACTAATCACTTCCGGTAATTCTACATGAAAAAGGATCCTAATTAATGAACTGATTCTGGTTTAAGATCAAATAAGCATATGCTTTATGCTAATTTTTTTAAAGGAAATTGTCTATTTAACTAAGATGCATACTGGAAAATAGGACTTCTCGTATAAAATGAAATTAAAAAAAAAAAAAAAGAGTACCTCCAATTTGTAGAGCTTGGGAATCTGTAAGCATGGCTGCAAAGCCTGAGAAGCCATGTCTATAACTGTAAACAATTGAGCTCAGAGCTTCTTCCTTACTGAAAAATTATCACCCATTAATTGTATTTATTATCTTTATTGTAACTTTTTAAGCATATAAAGGAGGATAAGACAGAAGACAAAGAGCACGAGTTTGGAAGTAAGTATTTACCTTCCAAGTAAAGAAGACAACAAATCATGGTGTGATGCAGTCACAAGATTTGGATCTTCGTACCGCCTCTCTCCAAGGTATACAATATATAACTGAAAAATTAAAGGAAGCACAAACATTTTTCTGATTTCAATTGTCGGTCTTCTTGGTCTAAACATGATTCTGTTTTCTTTAATTATATGTATATGCATGTATATAGACATATAGGAAATAAAGAAAAAGCTGTAGGACTCTCTAACTTTTGCTGATGGTTGACTTCCATTTGCTATCATCTGGAAGGAGTTGAAAGTGAAGAGAAGCAGAAGGAAGGAAACTAGAAGATGCTGTGAATCCATCTCGATTTAGCTTTGGAGGAGATAACTCATTGTTTTGGCTCTATTTATAATCAAAGATTGCAAGTAAGATAGATAGAAGTTTAATTTGATATAGTCAATGTTAATAGATGGACAAATCTGAAATTGTCTCACCTACTCTCCAGTTTGGACAAGTTAATTCAAGGATACTTTTCATAATTTACGTCTTAATTTGATCATGTTATGATGAGTTTATTCTAACAATTATGTTAAATTAGGTTGGATCTCAATTTGAAATTCATAACTAGATGAGTACGAGTATTAAGTTAATTTGGATGAGGCAAGCTTATTTGGTTTACTCGAGGAGATCGAACTTTAGTTGAGGTGGGCCACGAATCAATTGAGTTTGCTCAAGGTTTGTCAGAGTTGGTTGAGAAAAATCAAAATGAAAAGTTCAAAAACTAAATTAATAATGATATCATATTTTGAGTGAAATGTTTTCAAATATTCTTCATAACTTTACTCATCATTCGTCTATTAGGAATAACGAAATTGTCATGTGAACTAATATTTAATTAATAAATTAATTACCTGAAAAATTCTAACTGTCGACTTTGTCTATTTATTTATTATGAATACTACTTTTAACTAAATCATTAATCATTAACTTGACTTTATAAGAATTAAATATACTATCACAATTTTTAAAGAAAAAAGAAGACATATTCCATATAAAGAACTTGACTAGGCACCCATAATGCTAATTTTTTTTGGCAAATTATCATACTTTGAAAAACATGGATTAATCACATCTTGCATTCTTTGTGAATTTATGTGCAATTCAATTATGCATAAAATAATAATAAGTGCATTTCAATTATCCAAAATAGAGATCATTAGATCAAGTAAATTAATCATAGATGTCTCTGCTAATCCCATTAATTCATAGACAAACATGCATGAGATAAGTACTACACACCTTTATTGCCCTTCCAATAATATTTTTATTCAAAATATATATCTTGATTGCTCATACAAATAAGAAAAAAAAAACGTTAAAGTAAAATCTTCTAAAGCATTTCATAAGAACACTGAGACACATGTTCTGTAACAGTAATAAAATGACTTTTCCAATACTTTGAAAATATTTATCCGCATTCATAGTTCTTTTCCGAGTCACATTTGTTTTTAAATTTGATTTATTAGGTATGAATGTACAAGTCTGCACCTGTTCAAGATTAATTTTTTTTCAACATATTTGAATACATTAAAATTAAAATAGGAACTTTCACAAGCCTTGAGCTATGTATGTCTTTTCCACTGTAATTATAGGATTAAGTGAATAACACAGCCTGTCTAGAGAATGACTACTACATACACACATCAAACCCCTGGATTAGTTGTAAGAGAGGTGTGGGATCCTGATGCTGAAACAGGAACTAAATAGATGTGCAATCTCTTCCCAAAACAAAAGAATATGAATAAAGATCCCCCACATTCTGAGCCCCATAAATATAAAGAACAACAAATGTAGTTGCCTTTGTAGACTTCCCAAGTCTCTTCAGGCTCTGATGTCGAGATCATTCAAAATTAATCCATTGTGACCCTTGTTGGTTGCATCTGAATGGGACTTTAGCCTTCACAGGTACAATGCAAAAGAAGGCGCTGCTTAACTTTTAAGTTACCTCCTTGACTGGTGTTAAAACTTTTTTTATGCGTAGTACATGTACAAGCTGTTTGCAGCAGCACAGGCTATTAAGTTTTCAGTTGGGTGCCATGCTAAGTGAAGTAATTTGATTGCGGAATCGAATGAGTTCCCGTTGGCATCAATGTTGGGGCTTTCTGAGCCTGTCGTGAGCCATTGGAAAATGAGAAGTTATGATTCTAATGCCTAGTAACAAAAGTTCAATGCCCAGGAACAGTAAGTAGCTTTTTGCAGGACTGACCTCGTCGGACGACACGTGTCAAACTGCTAAGAGATCTGGAAGCTCTTGTTGGGTTTTGCACTTGTTTCCTATACATAAAGAAAGAGTGAGAAAGGTATATTAGGCCATCAGAATGGGCATCCCAACTAAGAACAATTCTCAAAAACCATAGCATCCTTCATGGGATCAAGCTTTTAGCTCAAGATGAGTAGAATTGCAAAATCCACTAGACATTATCTCCATTTTTTTCTCTAAAAGAACACCAAAAAGAAAGCCCGTGATACAAGGAAAAGGAAGCAAGTCAAAGCCCCTATTGTAGCATAGATACCTGAAAAATTGCAATATTGCAGATAATTAGCAGTAGTTTCTTGGATTTAGATGCAACAATACTATCACGTTACAGAATATTAGTAGTACATTATAGTCATAGCTTTGGATAGGCAACTTGATGAAATCGCTATCAAATCTCACACTTAGAAAAAGGTACCAAAACTGTAAATGCTTATAGAATGAAGATGTACGATGGTGGTTTTATAAACTGAGGAATTATGCATTAAATATAATAAGTGTTTGACGTTATGTACTTTTTTATTTTGTTTTTTTCCAAACCTGAGGCAGCCTTCAATAGGGAACAAGGTATAAGTTCATGTGCTACAGCCAAAGGTTCCACAAAATCCAAATTTTGTTGAACCAAAAATTTCCTACTCCATTATTCAATCTGGTCAAGTCAAATAACAAGTGCTTGTAATATTATTTGAAGCTAGCTGATGCAGCATGAAAACACAATCTCACACAATTTCATAGAAGAAAATTTTCATAAATCAAAGTATATGGATCCAAACCCCTGTTATGAAATAAACAATAAGACCAGGTCTTCTAAGAAGAGACCTAACTTACCCTAAAAATATAATAATTTTTAAAACTTAGACTAGTTTTAAGAATTTTTAAAAAATTAAAGTTCAAAACAAAGAATTTAGCCCCATTTCAAACTGCATCACTAGTTATCTAGCTTACAAAATGTTGTGTAGTATTTAGTGAACAAAAGATTCCCATTTCCTCTCTTTCAAATAATCATATGTGAGATGTTTTCTCCAACATTTAAAATTTATTGTGCTTTTTCCCAATATCAGGTCGAGAAAATAAATAAAGTGTGTATCAAATCTCATTCATGATTGACTACTTTTAATAACTGAAATGAGAGTTATACCTCATTGGATTTTTACTGGCTTCTAAAGTTGTTGCTTCGTTACTTCCAGGAATGCAGCCAAATACACGAAAAAGGTTACTGCAGATGAACAATGCACATCATTAGCTTGCAGGACTAAAAAAGCTCTAAAATAAAAAATTCTTAAATCAAGTTAAGCTCGTTATTAGAAGGGTACCTGTAAGAACCAGTTGCTACACGGAACCCATCTCCACTAAGACAACACTCAAACTTGTCAAAAATTGAATCATTCTCATATAAATCACATAACTGCATCAACAATAACCAAAATTGCAATGAACTATGCAACAACCAATTCCTACATTTATTTAAAGGAGAGATAGCAGATAAACCACCCTAGGCCTCAAATACTCATGAACTTGAAAGGTTGCAACTGGAGTTGAATCCATGTTTATATCCCAAAGCTGTAAAACCATAAGTGGGAAAAAAAAGGGAGTTGGAGGTGAGAGAAAAACAAAAAATAGTTTACTACTAATGTTGGAGGTGAGAGAAAACAAAAGATATTTTACTACTAACATTTCATTAGTTGAACCAAAGATTAGAAATTAATAATTAATTGAAGAGCAAATGGAAGAGAAGAAACAATGTCAAGGAAAATTCCAGACAAGGAAATCACTGGACACGCTACCATGGCACAAAGTACTTGCAACAACTAGAAGCGTATAATTCTTGGTCACTTTAGCATTGTTTCCTGGGTTCGGTAGTCATCATACTAGATAGGGAGCTACAACATCTCTATGCTTTCTTAATCCAGCTATTTTTAAAATCAATTGTTAAACTTATGCTGATATTCAACATCATGAAAACAATATACTAGAGTGTGTATCAAGAATTATCCCCCCTAAATGCACAGGTAATTGTAGATAGTTTTTTGTCATGGAAAATTCAGTCACAGGTCAACCAAAATGATTCCATTTGAAAGTCTCATATAATTTAATTCTAGGATTAGGTGATCATATGGCTATATCTTCTTGCCAACAATGGATATTACATTTGCAAAGGGAGGATAGAACAATTTCCATGTTGTTTCCTTGTTAGGAGACAAACATGTAAAATTCTCTTTCCCACCACTTCCATGGAGGGAGAGAGAGGGAAAGATTCTTTAGTTAGTTAAATTAATTTTTTTAAACTTAAACAAAATAAAATTAGGTAGATAATAAAAAATATAATTTTTGTATAAAATAGTTGGCTTGGTGAGATGGAAAATCATTCCCTGTCTGTTTCGTTCCCTCTTTCTATTTCTACCCAAGGGAACAGAGGGAAATGGGTTCCACCCGTGCTTCCTGTCACGTGAGTTTCTCTCTGTGTTTTTTTTCCACTGCTAAGTCACAAGGCAGTAGAGAAGTAGTTCATATAGTTGATTTCAGTCATTCTCATATAGTTGACTCCAATTAATTGCAGGTTCTTAATTTCTCCCATTTATTTATTAGATTAGAAAAAAAAGGCTATATCTGCTTAACATCTAAATTGACTGATCATGTGCACTGTTCTTTTGATCTGCAATATTTGAACACAGAAACTCTAGCACCATTTCGAATTTGATAGGGACCTTATGTCTGATGATTGTCGTCGTATGTGTTTCAAGCACAATGGATTTCTCACCAGAAGACAAAGATCAGTAATGCATGGATGAGCACCACCGCTTACTTTTAAAGTGAGATTTTAAAGCATGGTTGCATTAACACCAGTTTTTTTAACCCCCTCCTAAAAAAATCTACAAGAAATAGAGGGCAAGAACCTTGAGAGTCATATAATCACGGCTTAGGATGTGTCTTCCATCCTTTGCAAATTTGACATCTGTAATAGAGGCAATGATCTCAGTGAAAAAAGACCTTGAACCAGGTGCCTCACGATTCTCAAACCTGTAAAGAAGAATGTCACAATAGCTAATATAAAATGTATGTAACTAGGGAGTAAATCTAGATCAATAAAAAAACATCGGGCTTGAAACAAGATAGGGAATTTACTTACAGCATAGAATGGTTATCACATAATGCTGATTGACGCAAGTCCATAAGCCGGATAGAGCCCTTTGAACTACTATATGCTAACATATTACAATGGACTGGGTGGAATTCAGCACAAGTTATAACCTCTGAAATGTAATAGGATGCAGATTTAGTGTTATAAAGAATAATGGCCACTAGAACAAATAGAAGCTAAAAGTAAATAGGGAATGATGAATGGAATCCGCCAAACATGTATCATAATATATGTTCCAGAACTAGCCAGAAGACAAGTTCACTGAATTATGAAATGAAAAATTAGATAATAGAAGGTTGAAAATATCAAAAAAAAAAAAAAAGAGTAGGGTTAAGAAAATATAAGGTTGAAATACCAGAAAAAAATGGAGAGGGAGTAATCAGACAAATTCATAAAATTAAGACTTGACCAAAAAGAGAATTGCAACAAAATTTTTGTAAATGACGATGACATGGAGCAGGACAATTATCCTCGGAAAATGAACAGAGAAAGGGGCTATGCAAAATGGCCAGCATCAAGCATGCACAAGTGTTAGATTGTGCTTTAAAAGGAAAGTAGTTTCATTTAGTCATAGCCCCTTTATCTACACAGCAAACCATTTTGAGAATGACATTTTAAGTCATGGGTACTTGCAAGTATAGAGTAAAAACCTGCCAAATCTTCCATATTTGCGGGTTTCACATCGGCAATATTAAAACTCTGACTGCTAATCTCCAAATTCCATAAATTTATTCGAAGATCATCTGCTGATATAAATGTCTCCCCATCACTGTCAATCAAAAATTGTCAAGAAGTTCAGAAAAAATAATATCAAATATAATTGACTAGCATACACACACACATTAGACAATGACATTAATGCTACTGTGACCAAGAGGTTTCATCATCAGAGTATGCGCAATAATGCAATACTACAAATACGCAAAAGTACCCATAAAGATCATTAGTGGAGAACAAAAACATAAATCATTTGTTTTAAATTTTAAGGATGAACTGTCAGATCTTATCCTACAACTGAGCTCCAGGTACAGCCATTAGATTTTAACAATTCAAAGTGGATTTCCGTTAATTAAGCTGGATAATTTATTCTGTAATGCACAACCTCTTACAAAATTTTAGCTCTAACTTATTTAACTAGAAAATGTGTTTGTCGGACTTATGGTAGTACATCAATCTTGAAAAGGCACATATGAACTGAAATAGGGTAAATGTTTTTGAATCATTCAGCAATGGAACATATTGCTAATTGATACTCAAACTTTTTTCAATGCAATCCATACATGAACTTTGAAGTTGTTCACTTTTCAATATCCCATCAAATTAAACTAACAGAGAATGACAGAAAGGTAGCTAGAATACTCTATTAGCACTTTTAAACATTTAAACCTAATTTTCAGGTCAACATGTATTTCCTCCTTTTCACTTTGCTTCTCACTTTTTTCTCTTTCTCCCTTCTTTTTCTTCCTCTTCTTTCCCTTCCTATGAAACTGTTTTTTTTTTTTATGACTCAGACAAGAGGAATCACTACCCAAAATGGCACTCCTGCCCATGTTTGTGCTGCCCAAGGGTAGTACTATGGCCTTGGGCCAGCACTCTTAGAGCTGTGTTGCTTCTAGCAGCAGGTCTCTTCTGAATTGGGCCGGCAACAAAAGCAGTAAGAACAGGAGGGAGGTAGTAAGAGAAGAGGATGATATGAGAGAAAAGAGAAGGGAAAATATTTAGAAAAAACTTTTCCTTGGAAACATTTAGTTGAGCAACATTTCCATTAATTTGACATAATAAGCTTATTAAAGCTCATACAACACCTGAGGTTTCTATAGAATTTTAAAGATTGGATCTATGTTCAACGGATTGCCGCATTAAGAATACCGCCTATAAAGTTCATTTGAGATTTCTAGATGTCGACAAAAAAATTAGGAGCATTTTCCTATGTATACAATGGATTCTATAATAGGTCACAATCCCAATCAACTTCCTTGGCCCCAATGTCAACTTAACTAGACACGGCGATATAAAATGATCTAGAGAAGTGCATGTATGTGATTGCAATGATAAAAATAGTTCCTGTATGGCACGGAGACAGAACCATACTTCATGTACAATTGAAAGCATTTAAATGATGTATTCAAAGATAAGTTAGATTACTCCATGCACAAAATTACAATTCAAAGAAATCCAAACACAGAAGAAAAGGTGTAGATTAAGCAACTGATATATTAATAATTGGATATGAATGAACCTGTTAGTTGAAATAGAGTTTATGTGGTAATCATGAGCATGAGCATATATTCTTCGACATCTTGCCACAAGGCTCTTCTCATGGCTAGTTACCTACACATCAGAAATAAGAAATTGCTGAGAATAAGTCAATTCCATCAAATACAGCAACTCATTCAAAATTTTCTGGCCTCAGAAGTGTATCTTGATCACAGATGCAGGCTTGAAACAGGTCATGTTAAAACAACTTAACAGAACAACAAATAATACACATAATGAAATAAGAGAATTTATCAAGGGCAAACATATTTTCATATTATGATTCACTCCATGTTAATAAGCTACATTTAGTTTACAGGGTAGTAGTCAATGGCCGAGTACAACTACCACTGGCAAACGTAGTGACGGATATCCTCCTGGAGGGAAGGATAAGTCATTGCTCAAAAAGTTGAAAGTGCTTCCAGAGCATCCATTAGGAAGAGATGGACTAGGACTGTTAGTAGTTGAGTGACCACTGCAGCCATTTCCCACAACCTGTGAAGCATCTAAGTTCATCTCAGCAATTTGTTTGACCTTCTTTTCTTGTACCTGTTAGAATGCAACAGAAGCTTCAGCATTGGTGATTGTTGAAATAAGAGATTAAGAGTGCACAAATGACATAATTAAGAATCTTGATGAAAAATAAGACTAAGAGAGGAAGGAAATATCAAATACAACAGAGAAGGAGCAAGCATAAAGAGATGACTAATTTAATCTATCCATTATGCTGTTAACTCCACTAAGCCATGCATGAGGGCAAAAAATTCTAATCATATCTCTGCAAGTATATTTTTTATTATTCCCACAAAAACAATGTTACGCACATCAGGAATAATTTTCAACATATAACAGAAGTACAACATGGTACAAAGACTACATAATGTACAAAACATGTTCCATAAACTTTTAAAGCATGCTCTTCATAAGTTCCAAAAGCTCCAAAATTGGTAAAACCAAAATTTATAAACTCACTGTGTAAATGTCCCAAGTACAGCACCATTGCTATGCTTATTCATAACAGTAGTAAAAAGCAAATCAAACTTGCTGCAGAATTTTGATCTATGGTTCACAAAAAAAATGAATTCAAGATTTAAGGTTTAGAACAGTGGATTGCCAGCAAATGAAAATATATTCACCAATCAATATGTAGAACACACTTGGGAAAGAATGGTAAGGTAAAGACAAATAAATTTAAAGCAACAACAAAATGTTTCTCCAGAGATATAAACTACTTTCATAAAATTATACAAAGATAATTCAAGATATGCAAGGATCACTTTCTGTAAACAAGGTAGGAGGTTGACTTTACCTTCCAATATTTAATTGTTTTATCATTAGTTGAGAGAAGTGATAGAGCACCATTAGCTGTTTGACACCATCTGATTTTATTGATCTTCTCCTCTATTTCCAAGCTTTTGAGATAGTCAAACTGAGATATGAAACCAAATAAATTAACACATATAACCAATAGGCTTCTTGTGGTAACGTGATCAATCTGAGGTACCTCTGGTTCATGGCTTTGAAACTCAGTTTTGTAGCGAAACTCAGCATGCCTGCTAATCTGATAATCTTGTGCCTCCAGATCCTTCCTAGAGCCATGCTGCAGATAAAAAGATCAAATGCATAAAGATTAAGGAAAGACATTTCATTTGCATGCAAAGGCAAAAAGGGAAGTGCAGTGATGAACATACATTTCTAGCATCTGTTCTCTCAAACAAAACAACGCGTCCTCCTCTATCTCCAGTTGCAAGATGATCTCCAGATTTATCAAATTCTATTGCTGAGATGATATCCACTTCAATAGAAAAAAGTTTGTCAACAGACAATTTTTTATTAACAATCAAAAAACAAAATCAACATATTGGGATCCAGATAAGATTGGTATGTGCAACCATGTTGCATCAATCACAAAAAATGAAAGTAAGATTAATTAGTTTCGTGTGTGATGAGAAACTATTAGCATGAGCTTCTAAACTTCTCAAGTTCTTTATAAGACCTGTACTTGTCATGGAGATCGATTAGGGTAACACAGAAGATGGACAAGGTTTTCTTATAAATCAAAATAATGAATGTGTGCTTGCTTTCCAATGAACTAATCTAACTAGAGAACAAAGAAAGAAAGACTGCATAAAATTTAGAAAAAGTTCACAACACATAAATATGACTGAGAAACGAAAGGAAAATTTCATCCACGGTATGCTAATAGAAAGAATAAAATCAGGAAGTTTGTACTCATATGACATCAAAGAAAAAAGGTTTGATTAAGTCAATCTATTAATCAAGTGAAGGTCTTTTAAAACTCAGAAGCAGTGCATGCCTAGTGAAATAATGAGGATTGCCAATTGGCAGATCAATTGGCAATGCATGCCTATTGAAATATATGAATAGAAAATTGGAAATCTATGGAGGCAATTTGAAGTAAATTAGCTATCACGGTGTCTATGAATAAGTGTATCAATAGTGAGCCTGGAAACTGACATAACACCTCAAATTTGTGTTAAAGGGGCTATAAATGCAAAAGGTCCAATAATGTGAGAACCCCTAAAGGAACTTACTTGTAAAAACTAGATTATCCATGAATGAGACTAATGGATCAAGAGAAAAGTGAGGAGACAATTACCTCAAAGAAAAGGCCATGCATGGAAATTATACTACATCTAGCCATTAGGAACCACGAGTATGTTTGAAGATGAGCTAATTAAGTTATTAGAAAGGTAAACACAGTGATGAGAAATGAGTGACTAAAGAATTTCCAAGGATAAGCATCAAAAAATACACAAAATCCGCAAGATAATATTTATCCGAGAAAATATTATATATTTTGGCTCCGATCGTCTAAATCAGGCCTTTTATTTTGAAACCATTACTATACGTTAGACATCGGAGATTCCCTTACATTTTTTTTTTTTGAAATAAAAGAGGAATAAACACCAGTTTACGACGTCAGAATCAAATCTAGCAGAAGAAAATATAAGCTTTTGCAACTCCAAAAGAAATCTGAAACCTCGGCTCCAGCAATCAAACACAAAACACAAAGGGATCTGACATCACAATAGTGACGAAGAAAAAATGGCACCTTCCTGGACATCCTCCCCTGTCATGCGCTCCCCAAAGACCTGCGAGAACTTCCAATCCAGAGTCCGCGGAATGGACGACGACGCCACCGCCGGCCCACCTTCCTCGCCACCGTTCCCGTTCATCTCGGCAAAAGAATTCCGGTGAGATCGGGATCGGGTTCAAGCGGCATCAACGAAGCCGCGCAGGGATCGGCGGTCGGGGAGAGCAGGATTCGGAGCCGATTCCCGATTCGAAGATGAGGGTTTTCAGGCAGATGGGGCGGTGACGATGGGGACAGAGACGAAGAAGAGAAAAAGGAAGAAAATAACGAATAAGAGAAGTAAAATAAAATGCGCTCTCTCGTCCCCTTTCTTTCTCTTTCGGCGTTTCCATGTTAATGAGAATCTCATTAAAATTTAGAACTGGAGGTGGCGATCGGACAGCCCGTGCATTCGGCCCATTAGGCCCATTCTGACGATTTAGAACAGTGTTCATAAAAAAATATAAATAAATAAATTATTTTTGATTATCATTAGTTATTCCAAACTTTAATACAAACTGTATTCACCTCCTTCTAAGCTTATTACTCTTGAATATAAAATGAAAATAAAATATATAAAAATAAAAAAATAAATAAAGAATCCCTCACATTAAAATAATATTTTGTCCTAATTTTTTTTATAAATTAATTTTTGTCATAATAACTTTAATCAAACCTACTTTAATTAAAATTGCTACAATATTTTAATTGAAATTATTATAACTAATATTGTAATAGTTTTGACTAACTTAAAATATTTTTAAATAGAATTAAAATAATTATAATGGATATTAAAATAATTTTATTAATATTAAAGTAGTTTTAACTAATATTAGAAATGATTTTGGGGAGTGTTAAAGAATATGTCTGACCAAGGTTGATCTATTTACTATATATGGCTATGGATTTTAATCTTTATCTATTCCCAAAATGGAAGCCACGTTGGACCACAACGCAAGACACAATGGATCACGAATCGCGGAGCAGTTCTATTCCAACCTGTGACACGTAGGATTGGATTAGATTGGCCCCACCTAGTTTTCTACTTTCAACTCTGATGACATGACGAAAAGTGACACGTTTGTTTTTAATATTTTTATTAATTTATTTTAAAATTAATATAGAAAAAATAAATTATGAAAGTTAGTCTAACTAGTCCGAATAATGACTAGTACATAAGAGAGGGCAGGAATCTGATTATTAGCCAAGATTTGATACTTAAATCTTATGATGATAACACTTCATGTACTAATCAATAATTCATTATGTGAAGACCAAGAGAAAGAATTCATCTAGCAGTTAAATTGAACCGAGTTGAGGTAATCCAAGGGCTGTAATTCAATGGTAATGGGATACGTCGTTGGCTATCAAAATTATGGATTAACATAATTGTTGCCCGGATAATGGTAAAATGGTAAGATGTTTTTTTAATTTCTGACGGATGGATTATGAGTTTTTTTTATTTAGATTTATTTTAATAATTAATAAAAAAATTAATTTTTTATCGAATTACATAGTAAGATTTTGAAATTATCAAATCACATAAGATAATTTATAAATTTTCAAATCACGTATACTGTATCGATTTCCAGTCGAGTCGATTTCTTAAAGTAGTCGAATCAATTTTTTAAGTCGATTTTAATCCATTCATGTTTAAAAAATCACTATTCTCAATATATTGAGTCAAATTAATATTTGAGAGAATTTTTACGATCAGAAGAACTAGATGAACATATATGAACTAATTTTATATCATTCCGAAGTCTTTAGATCCATCAATCGATTTTGAGTAAAATCGACTAATGGACCTAGAGACCTCAAAATGATATGAATTAATTCTTATATGTTCGTCTAGTTCTCCCGATTATAATAAATGTTCTCAAATATCAATTTGACTCAATAAAGCAGTGATTTTTTGAATACGAATGTGTCTAAAAAATTAATTCGTATTTAAAAAATTATCGCTGTCAACATATTGAGTCAAATTGATGTTTGAGGGCATGAATATAATCATAAGAATAAGACGAACTTATAAAACCTGATTTCACATCATTTCGAGCTCTCTAGGGTTATCAGTCAATTTTGATCGAAACTCTTTAGATTCATTTGGCCAATATATTGAGAGCAATGATTTTTTGAATACGAATGTGTCCGAAAAATTAATTCATGTTCAAAAAATTATCGCTCTCAATATATTGGGTCAAATTGATATTTGAGGGCATGAATATAATCATAAGAATAAGATGAACTTATAGAACCTGATTTCACATCATTTCGAGCTCTCTAGGGTTATCAATTAATTTTGACCGAAACTCTTTACGTTATGAGCTCTCTGGGAACCGTAACAGGAATAAAATCGGTCAAATTAACATAAAGAGTTGCGGTTAAAATCGGCTGATGAATCTAGAGAGCTCGAAATGAAGTAAAATCAGGTTCTATGAGTTCATCTAGTTCTCTTAATTATAAATTTTTTCCCAAACATCAATTTGACCTAATATATTGAGAGTAATAGTTTTTTAACACAAATTAGTTTTTCGGATACATTCGTGTTCAAAAAATCACTGCTCTCAATATATTGGGTCAAATTGATATTTGAGGACATTTTTATAATCAAGAGAACTAGACAAATACATATGAATTGATTTTATATCATTCCGAGCTCTCTAAGTCCATTAGTCAATTTTAGTCGAAACTAGTCGAAATCGACTGATAGATCTAAAGACCTCAGAATAATACAAAATCAATTCTTATGTATTTGACTAGTTCTATTGATTGTAAAAATGTTCTTAAACATTAATTTGACCCAATATATTAAGAGCAATGAGTTTTTGAACCATAATTAATTTTTCGAACACATTTATATTCAAAAAATCACTGCTTTCTATATATTGAGTTAAATTGATGTTGAGGGCATGAATATAATCATAAGAACTAGACGAGTTTCATGACATTCTAAAAACTCTAGGTCCATCAACCGATTTTGATCGAATAAACCTAAAGAATTTCGGCCAAAATCAGGATCTAGAGAGTTCAGAATAACGTGAAACCAGGTTTTTCTTATGATTATATCCATGCCTTCAAATATCAATTTGACTTAATATATTGAGAGTAATAATTTTTTGAATACGAATTAGTTTTTCGAATATATTTATGTTCAAAAAATCACTATTCTCAATATATTAGATCAAATTAATATTTAAAAATATTTTTATAATCACAAAAATTAAATAAATATATATAAATTAATTTCATATTATTCTAAAATCTCAAATTCATCAATTAATTTTGACCGATTTCAACCATCCGGATCGATCACCCATATCGATCATCCGAACCGATCACCATAAATCATCCGGATCGATCACTCTGATTAGTCGAAATTTGGTTTTCCCATAAAAGGACATTAAATGCATAAATTTACCAAGAGAAGCGACTTGGCATCGAGATCCGCACTTGGTCTACATCGTTGCTCTCTTCCTCTAGCCAGTCCTCGCGCCGGCTCCTCCATTTGACGCTCCTCCGAATCTTCGCCTGTCTCCCGAGATCCGATCGAACTCCATTTCAAGCTGCCGCTGCTTCCGCCGCCTCACCTCCAATCTGCATCCTTCAAGCGTTTGCCGGAGCTTCCGCCTTCTGGTGCGTCTCTCCCTTTCTCCTCCTTGCTTATTGCCCGGATTCGACCCGATTCTGGTGAGATCCTTCAGATCTTGTGTGTTTTCGCCTCATAGGGCTATTCTATTTTAGATGAATCTAGTATCGTCGTTAGCCTACTTGATCTAGATCGGCCAGTTCCGTAAACTACTATACTGGTTACTTCTAAATAATTGTTTTCTGTTCGCCGTTCTACATGAGAGCTTGGGTCTGCACTATCTGGGTTTCACTAATATTATGAATTCTACATGAAAACCATGACATTGCGATTTTGTTCCTGGTGATGGACCTTTTTGTATGGGCACTGACAAAATCGTTATGCTAACTACTGACAGTATGATTTTGTGCTTGTAGATATGCCCAAGCAATTATGATGTTCGTTGTGAATGAACTGAACTAGTTGCATTGATGTTTGAACTTCCTTTACCTTCTGGTACTAGTCCTCATCTACGTCGTGCTGGTAGCCGACCTACTTTTGCAGATCAAGGTAGAATGAAAAATCAATTTAAAGCCAACTTCTCTCCTCTCACTCCATTTTGTATGGAATTTCATCCGCAATTGTGCTTGTCACACGTTTGACTTTGCATGTTTTTATTTCCAACTGAACTTCAAGGAATAGTTAACATTGGGTTACTTTTTCTCACAGAGGTAGATGAGATGAAGGGTCCAAGCATAGCAGTCTCTAGTGTTGTTATGATGCCATCACCAATTTTTTTGTGGAGGTTCAAGGTTATCTTTTTGCCACAATTTTTCCAGTTTGTTCTATTTTACTGAGTAAAAGCATGATTTTGTGACGGTCTTCTGATTTTGAAAGCTGTACATCTGCATTCTCAATTTCTTTTGACTAAAATAAGCAACTATATTTGTTCCTAACTTACCTTAATAATGTTGTACTGGTTAAAATTATAAAATTTATATAAAGCTGATAATTCGGTAGTGTACCAGCCAAAAGTATGTAAGAAAGAATCTGTCGTCTATTTTTCTTCTTGATCAACTTTCCTTAATTTTCATTTTGAGGTACTTGAATTCTTTGAACAATTTTTGGAATGGTAGGTACTTAGTATGAATGGTCTTTATATTAGTGTCTTTACTTGGTAAGTGTGGATGATTTTTTAAAATCTTCTTACTACTCTTTAAACATTTTTAATGACACATAGATAAACAAATGAGAACAAAATAACAGTCTTATGATTTAACTTTCAACCTGTAATGAAAGAGGAACTTGATGCAAAACAATATCAAATACAAATAATAATAATGTGAAAATTTTGATATATGAGTTTTTGAGAATTTGTTACGATGAATTTGCAAGTCATGGTGATAATATCCAAAATTACAAAAAATTTCTAGCAACTCTTCTCAAACTAAATATGATTATGAGCAACAAATGCGATATAGTCGACAAATCTAGTGTTAGTGGAAGGACTTCAACTAGTGATGCTAGTGTTTGTGATTCAACCACTATATTTATATTGGCACAAAGAGTGGTGGGGTTAATCGAGAAATGTCAATCAAGCAACATAGCAACATCTTGCTATTGAATGCTTGATGCTAAAAAAAATGTCAATCAAGAATTTGTTGTATAATGAAGGAAGAACTTGGTGCTAAAAAATGTCTAAACAACAATATAAATATTTTGATAGGCTTATCATTTTTTATACGATAAAGGAGGTATTCGAGGTCAACAAAATTTCAAATACACCAATGTGAAAATTTTATAGATGGGGTTTTAGAGAACTCATGATGAATTGAAGGTTGTGATAGTGATATCCCAGATGACCAATAATTTTTAGCCATTTTTTTATGCGTTTTGAGTTGAATATTAGTATGAACAATCAATGCAATATAGTCCTGACATAAATGGTGCTAATAAAAGTGGTTTTATCACTACATCAATGTTGGAAGGCACAAACAATAATGGGGTCCATGGCTCAAGCAATATCTTAAGGATCTAGGATCATTTTTGTAAAAGGATGGAGGGGTTAATAAAGATATTTTACATAGGATACAAGCAATATAATTAAAATGGAGGAGGGTGTCAAGTGTTCTTTGTAATCGTAAGATACCTTTAAAGTTTAAAGGAAAGTTTTACAAAATGACTGTGATATATGAAGTTGAATGTTGGGCTATGGAGTGAGCACGTGTGTAAGTGATGAGAGTCACAAAGATGAGCATGGTAAGATGAATGTGCGAATATACAAGGATGAATAGGATAAAAAATGAGAACATTAGAGAGAAAGTTGGGGTTTTTCCTATTGAGGAAAACTCCAAAAGACACGTTTAAGATGATACAGACATGTACTTAAGCATCCAATAATTACCCAAGTTAGGCGATATAAGACCATGACAAATTCACACATTAATAGAGGAAGAGAGAGCAACAATAAAACATGATAAAATTCATTTAAATATAGATGAGAATATAGTAGGGGATCAAGCCTAACGGTGTAGAAGAATCCATATAGCTGACTCTACTTAGCGGGATAAAGGCTTTGGTTGTTGATGGATATTTTCAATGTCTAATAGTCTCTCAAGAAATTTATCATGCAATGAAAGAGGAACTTAATTCCAAAAATGTCAAATAATGTAAAAATTTTCATTAGATGAGTTTTTGGAATACCTGTCTATCATAAATTTGAGGATGATCATTCATCGTAAGGCAATCAAATTTTGTAGAACTTTTATTGATGGAGAAATTTTATGATTGGGAGCGATTAAGTTTTCAATGCACTTTCTTCTATTAAAGTCATTACCCTCAAAAAATAAGATTGAAAGCTATGTTCATTTCTGAGAATTGAGAAACTTCTTGATACTATAGCATTACTGAGGGTTTAGGGCATAAAAAACTAATATATTATGCCTACTAGATCTTGGATTCTCATCATAATAGAGCCTTTGTATGCTGTTTTGCACAAGGTTGACATGAACAGGAAGCTAGAAATAGGTAACATTTACCACGAAGCAATAGAGGAAATCAAAAGGCGTTTATAGTTGCCAATCAAGTATCAACATTATGCTGGTGTAAAGATGAGGCAATCAAATTAGAATAGATAAAAGATGTTTATTTTACAAATACATAATATCTTTAATAATGAGAAAATGTTAATAGCGATTATGATAATAATATATTTATGATTATTTTATATATGATCTTAATACAATATATGTCAACATCTATATAATCTAACCATAAAGAATGATCTCATAGAGATCCTCAAAAGTGTAATATCAATACTACAATCAAATAGAAAATTAGTTGCTGAGGCTATTAATGACAGTTGAATATTTTGAGAGGTATGCAAATATAAATTGACCTTAATAAAAATATAGAATAATTTAGTATTAGTTATTATTAACTTTTTAGGCTATTAATTTTTTTACCAGGACACGGTACTATGGTGCATGTTGTATAATATTGTTTTTATAGATGAGACACGTGAAGGAATAAATACTAAACTCGAATTTTGGCGAGAAACATTGGAAGTGACAGGTTTTAGACTTAGTAGAGTAAAGACATAATATATAAAATTTAAGTATAGCAATATTAGGCGTAATGAAACAATTGTTAAGATAGGAGATGTCTGAAATTGATAGCTTTAAATATTTATGATCGTTTTTTGTAAAATGATGGAGGGATTGAGATGTCTTACATAAAATATAAGTAGGATGATTGAAATGGAGGAGAGTGTCGGTTGTTCTTTATGATTGTAAAGTACCTCTAAAAATTAAAGGGAAGTTCTATGAAACGACAATTAAACCTGTTACGTTATATGAAGCTGAATGTTGGGCTATGACTCGAGCACATGAGTAGAAGATGAAAATCGCAGAAATGAGGGTTTTAAGGTGAATGTGCTGACATACGAGGATGAACAAGATAAGAAATGAGAATATTAGAGAGAAAGTCGACGTTGCACCTATTAAGAGAAAAATTTAAGAGACATGTTTAAGATAATATAAACACGTACTTAGATAATCAATAAATGCTTCAGTTAGGCGATGTGAACTATGACAAATATGCACATTAAACGAGAGAGACCAAAGAAGACTTGGTTAAATAAAATAAGATAAAATTTATTTAAGTATAGATGATGATATAGTAGGAGATAAAGCCCAATGGAGTAGAATGATCCGCATAGCCGACCCGGAGATAAGACTTGGTTGTTGTTTTATTATTAACTTATAGAAAGGAATTTTTTTATTCAATTATTTATCTAATAGTTGAGTGGTGGTTATAATATGATTTTCTCCCTAATTTGAAAAAGATTGCAATTAAGTAGCTTGAAAGAAATTGGCTAATTTTTTCTCTCATTTATAGTATGAACTCATCTCTCTTATTGTTGCTTGGAGATGATAGTATGCATTTACTATAATATAATACGCGTCTTTAATTAAGAGCTATAAAGAATAAAAATCCAATCATATAGACTCATTTGATACTGAATTCTTAGTGATTGAGGATGATCTAATAATGAATCGGTGGAATACTATTGAGGATGAGAATCAATTATATAAAAAGGAGATCCACCTTGACCATTAAAAAAAAGCAATCGAGAAGAGATACTAGTGAGGAAGATGATGTTGATGAAACTTTTGATTGGGAATTTATGTTGTTAGATCTCAACCTATCTAAACTCAAACATCTAAAGTCCAAACACAACCAAATGCTCCAAACAAAGGAAAAGAAAATGATCTTGCAATCTTTAGTAAATAGAAAGAGAAATCATCCAAATCTATTCAATAAAATTAATTGACAAGGGAAAAGGCCAATTCATGATTAATTACAATCCACATAATGCAATCAATGAGCATGGATATGATGGAAGTGATAATATGATGAGAGTGATGAAACTTCGTCGCCTTTTGACACTGCAATATAACAAGACGTTTAAATTAATGATAGTGATGCCTACAATAATGCAACCACAAATAGAGGCGATGACAGTGGAGATGCACCAGGTGTTGTTGTCTAGACTTCAACACTTCAGCCCTGGACATACAAACAATGTTATATGATGCAAGCCAAGATTTCTATCATGACACTAAAGGTATTAAGAGACATTATCAATGCTGACATAAAGGTGACATGCAAAATGAAGCTCATCATTATCAAAATATACAGGAAATATTGATTCTATTTGAGATTGAAATTGTGGTTTATCATACTCTCATCTCAAAACTTGGGGATGTATGTATATATCCTTGTTCTGTGGTTCTATCTGCTATATTAGTTTTGATTCCAGTAGTGCTTGTCGAAGTCCAACTCTTAGTGGTACATCAAGAGATGCTGATGGAGATGTGAAGAATCAATATCAATTGTTTAATTTGAGTTTTGGAAAATTATGGGGGACGATCCCATTCGATGCATGGAACTCTATTGTTATTAAGACAGACTCTTGTAATAATCATAAATTTATTGTTCTCAAATACTAATGTAAATGATCCTCTTTTTAATTAGTATACACTTATGTTTGATAGTAAATAAGTATTTAAACTATATCGACATGACACAATAAGGTGTTATATTATGTATTATTATGGTTAAAGATCGAAACTTCAACATAACTTGATTTTAAACTTGGATTAGACCAAAGAATTTATTTAAAGTATATTTCTTTGCATAATATACCTTCTTAATGATCTATGTTTCCTTATACCATGATTATGATAGATGACTTTTTTACCTTTTAATTTCATATACGATAAATAAACTTATCCAATAATTTTAATATGGTAGGCAATCATGGGTATGATAACTTCAACATCTAAGTATGATGGAAGCCGTATATATCCAATTATCTTAATTTGTATCCATGATGGTATAGCCATTGTATGCCTAAACTAAGTTTACCTCACATATTTGATCCCTTCAATTGTGAGAACCTGTAGGGTAATATGACTCGTGTGTACTTTTTGGAAGACAAATTATTTTCAATTGTTTTGTAACCGTAAAGTTTTCTAGTTAGTTATTTGCTAAGTCTGGAGCCTGTTTCAGGTTGTATTGTTTCTATTGTGGGGCATCACATGTTGCAAGGTCAGTCCTTAATCTTAGCTGAATAAATGTTACACTTGACCGGTATGATTAAGCAGTGCTAACAAATCTCAGGCCTGTGATTCACACGCTTTTTGCAGATAGGCTGGGACTCTGTGATGCGAATGAATGCAGATAAAAGGGATTTATTTCTTTATGAGACTTTTTTATATTTTAATCCTCTTCTTCTTGTGGTAAGTTTTTTCATAGTCATGTAGCTCAGCTGTTTGAAAGGCTATTTAGATTAGAATAACTTGCTATATCATTCAAAATCTTTTTAATTTGATGCTACAGACTTTGATGGTTTGGCTATGGGGGGTGAATCTATGGGTTTTTTCTCAGTCATCTGTTAACTACACAAAAATATTTGATCTTGACCACACCCATCTAACACATCGGGAGATATGGAAGGTATATAATATTGATTTCACTTCTCAATGTGCAACAATTGTTCTCAACTTGTGTTTTGCATACTATCTCTTAAATAAGCACATGAGTTCAAACTACTGTTGGTTTCTTCACTTTTGATTTACATATATAAATTAACAATTACATGCTAATTCTTTTTTGTACAAGCAATGTTTGCTAAAATAAAATATCCTCAGAAATGCATGCTAGGATTGCAGATTTTTGGTATTGATGGAGGGTATCAATTATAGAGAAAGGAGCAACAAGCAGAGGGAGATCAAAAGAAAACTCCAGTTACTATATTAAATGAATTAACCTGTTTTATTATTAATATTTAATGATATAGTACATCCAGAGCTCAAAAGAGGGATAAAGTCTATATAACTGATAATCAAATAATTTTGGACAAATACAGATTGGTGATATGATAATAATACACTGTTAGGTTGTCACAGTGTTGTTGCATTGGCAGATTCCAGTCACTAGTCTCTTTATACCAGAATATCAGTTTTAGATAACATATTTGCTGTATGGATATAATATATTAGGAGATTTTTCAGTTGTATAGTTAATAAACTTTACAAAAATTCTAGTATATTTGGTTAATGTATCAGTTCTTTGCGTGTATTTCTTAATTAATCTGTAGATATTTTTATAAGCTGACCATGTGTATGTTATATGTAAAATTCATTTTGTTTCCTTTTCTTTCTCCATACTTTTTGGTTGAGAGAGTAGACTGGTTTGTCAGTCAAATTTCATTAAGGCATGCTACAACTGTGAAATTTCACTTAAGACCATGTGATGGTTTGGATTGGCATATGAAAGGTGAATTGGTCTAGAATCTCTACTTAATGAAATTGTAGCCTCAACATTCTGATGAGGGACAATTACCATGCCTAATAACAATGATTAGGGTCTTTGAGCAATGATATTAACATCATGATTTGGACCCACCATATGAGTCCTAATAGACGGCCGAGTATAGCTGCATACTGGTTCAGATTTCGGCCTATGTAGCATAGGTGACAATGTTCTAGCTTGAGTGACATAAAAATTATTGCCTGTGCTACCTTATACTGTGTTCTAGTTTGAGAACGAAATGAATTTTTTTGGCTGATTCACCCAGCATGGCTATTAAATTTCAAACCATGTTGTGGACAACCTGATTGTTGCTACAAACCTCCTTTATCCCTTCACCACAAAAGTCCTCTGCTATCATAATTAAGTAGACTAGTAAATTTCAGTAAATTTGACTATTTGGTTATTCTTGTAGTGGTGTGACAATCAAATTCTAGTAAAGGTATATCATGCAGGATACCTAGAGACCCTTGATCCTATATTCTCACTTGCTATGTGTTGTATTGACATTATATTTGTATCCATGTTGGATACTTGCACTTAAGTTTGAGAATCATATGTTGAAATCATTGTTTCCTAGTTTCGTATCACTTCTAAGAGTCATTGCAATTGTTTTTTTTGCCAAACTTTAGAGGATACTAAAAAATATTAAACTTTTCCACCATTATGTTAATTGAACATAGAGAACTCTTATGTTGACATACATGTAGCTTTTTATTTTTTATACTCTTTGCTCTATTTTGAATATTGCTTGTGATTTAACCTTGCACAGAGTATTAGATTCTTGTAGCCGACTCTAACTAGTTGGGATGCACACGACTTGATGATGTTGCCAAATGACAATACACTTAGATCTACATTATGATTAAAGTTCATTTATAGTTTGAAAAATTGTGATTTCTAAACCACTGTTCTTATTTTAGTTAAATTAATAGCTAAAGCTATTTGTTTATTTAAGGGAGAATAAATGAAATAATTACCTTCTTTTTTTTTGAATCATCAAGACTGTAGGTCAGCGATGATTCTGATCCTTGTTGAAGAAGTCAACCCTTCTTTTGTCATAACCACTCACTGCAGACCCAAATCACTAGCACTCATCTTCTACACCATTTTGCCCCACAACGATATTGCCTCTAAAACTTGTCCCTTTTCTTCGATCAACAAGTCTCCATAGATTTGTTAGCACCCAATCACTTGCTCGCTACTTTTGCAACCTCTCTACTTAGCCTTTACTCTCAGCAACCCAAGTTTCTCCTTTCTTCCACAATCAAGCTCCCATTTTGACAAGTCTTGAATACCCAACGCCTCTCGACAATGATGCCAATGCAATGGAGAGGCGAAGACTTGATTCTCTTTGATGACTAAGTTTCCTCTCCGCATTCACTAGTAGCAACCTTATTTTGCTAAAGTTTATGACCATTGTTGACATAATCAGCCAACAATGATACAGATCTTTTTAGCTGGATCGATATTGACACGAGTCGATCTGAGTTCACAAAGATTGAAGAGAAGTTTTGTAAAAACTAAAAATTCAATGAAAGTAGCTAGAAATAAGTTAGATTACATTAGAAAATTGATTGATTCAATTGAAATTTAATCAAATAAAGACCAAAAATGAATGAAATTGAGTTAAAATTTGGTCAAACTGTCAAAGTAGGTCTTTTTTTTTTTTGAAAAATTTGACTAATCTAGCCTTCTTTTAATTCTATCTTGATTCTTAAAGAATTCACACAAAGGATTGATTCACATGGAAAGGAGAATCTTTGTTTTCCTTTTCCTCTAAAATTGCTTAGTGTTGCTACAACTCAAAGATCAAGAATCATACGTTCAACTTGGCATCACTTGTTATATTCAACGCCTTATTTATCTTTCATTCTCCACTATTGATCGAGCTAGTTTGTTATGGATCAAAAGAGGTTATTAGGATTAAGAGAATACAATAATCTATATCGGTCAACAACAATCTTGAAACTTCCCTTTAACTAAAAACTAATTAGGGATCCGACTAGACCTTATAAAATTAAATATTAAATAATAACATACACATATATATTATAACAATTTAGTAATCTATATTAAAAATATTATTGTATTACTTGTTATAATCCATGGTTTGAAATTTCGTACCATACCTGGTGAAACAGATGGAATTTGCCGTTCCGCCTGTAGCCCGACGCGGGCCGTTGGGGGGTCGTGGAGGTGCTGCGATCCCACGGTGACCAATACTTGGATATGTGATTATATATGATAAACATTCTTATTAACATTTACAACATCTATCATAATCTCATATATGAAATTATTTTTTTAATATTTTTTTCTCTTTTTCCATTCTGATTTTGTCAATTCTAGCAATCTGATACAACCAATACTTGGATCCTTTGATTACTGATTCCAATATCGATTTTGACAACTATGTTTATGACCTACCTATAGAACCTATGTCACAAACTCTTCTTTATGTGTGTTGGAAAAAGATTGTCAGGATTGGTGGAAGATTTAAGATATGGTCCAAGCGCAATTACAGTGTAGCAAGGCAACTTAAAATCTGGTCCAAGGAAATTGGATCGAGTCCCAGACTCTTATAAAAAGAATCTTAAGAAGCAGATTGGATCTGGTGCAAGGAATTTATAATCCAGTCCAAGTTCCATTGCAGCAAAAATTGCAAGACATTGTTAGAGAGAGAATCCTACAAGTGTGACCTTTTGACCTACTGATTGAATCCAGTCTCATGATGACTTCTATAAGCAGATTGGTTCACATCAACTCGATATAATGCCAATTTTATTTCAAGAATTACTTTTTTGTTTAATTTGTTAGCTCGTTTAATTTTTTAACATCTAATTAATTTTTATCATGCAGAAATAAAAAAATCACAATACCCTTAGTCCCAGTATATCCGGTCCAATCACACTCGTTAAAAGTTGAGTTCTTTATAGAAGAAATTATTATTGAAATTCTTAATATTTTTTGAAATAAACCGTCCCAATAAATTAAATTGTTGCAAAGTCTAAATTTTTAGCTTGTAAAAATATTGTTCATATTTTTTTTTATTTAAAAACCTTATAAAGTTTATATGCATTTAGATGATCAGGCTATTTTATGGTGTATAAAGAGAACTTGCTATTATTTCATTTATTCATTCAAGGAATACTATGTTGATTTATATTGTGGAGATTCTTTCTTCTTTGTCAAGTGATCATAGATTGACAGATCCATACATGCAACTTTGGGATTGTCAACCAAGGCACATAGATGATCTATGGGGTACTCTCGTGTTGCATCAACACACCTTTTTGGTTAAATATTGAAAGGACATCTTTTCTCATCTCTAATTTGAATAGATCTATTCAATTTTGCAAATTGTTTTAGGATCTAAATCAAATCCTATGGAAAGAAATTGTATATAAACATTGTTAGGTCTAATATGAGATCAATAATGCACTTCAATCAATTCAACCCAAGTTTTAAAAAATAAGTTTTTGAAAACTGTTGTTTCAAATTGAAGTAAATTTCATGTTTGACCTCTCACAACACCCAACAATTTTATACAATATACGGAATTTCTCAAACAATCTTTGCATAGTCCTATTTAAACTAAAAATGGTAAGAGGGGTGCCTCTTAACAATCAGCCAAAAAGAGGTGCCTCCTTGATGATTCGCATTCCCAAGGAGTTTTTGATTTTTTCCTAAGAGATTAAGCATTTTAAATATACTATATTGTATACAATATGTTATTAACATTTTTAAGCTGGAAATTAATGCCATAATTATTAGAAATTAACTGATCCCATATGGGTACTTCAACTAACATGTAAGAAGTAGTACTGAGCTTAATCTGTATCAGCTGTGCAGTGCATAATGCACAAAATGATAAGATTTGTATTGTTTTTTTTAGCTAAACTATTAACATCAAGTAATTTACTTACGACTTTCTATTTGAATCACATTCTCCATATTCATTTTTTATCTATTCATATGAATATCAGTGTAGGAATTAAGACAAACTAATATTGTTAATTTATTAAGATTCTAGAAATATTAACACATCATATCAGTAATTAAATAAGTTTGACATAGTTGTATGCAACCTTTACAGTAAGGCTTAATATTAGCCTCGTATGTGGGATGACATTTTATATAGTATCTATTTCACTGATCACAATTAATTTTTTTTTGTCAATAAAAGAAAGGCTCAATCTCTTCTCGGAATTGAAAAGTATCAAAGAAACAAAACTTAGACATGATATTTATTGACCTCGAAAAAGCTTATAATAGTTTTCCGAGGGGAATTATGTAGAGAATTTTAGAAAAGAAAAGTATTAGCGTAATATATTGAAATAATTAAGGATATGTACGAGAATGTAACGACAAGAGTGAAGATTGCAAGCATATTAATCGAAGCATTTCTTATAGGGTTACGTTAAGGATCAATTCTAAGTCTATATTCTAAACTCATTGGACACCCAAAACACGTTATCATGATGTATGTTGTTTGTAGGTGACATTAGTTTGGTTGATAAGATACGTGAATGAATAAATGTTAAGCTTGAAGCTTGGCGGAAAACACTGGAAATAAAATGTTTTAGGAATAGTAAAGATAGAATATTTGAAATTTAAGTTTAATTGTATTAGACGTAGTGTAGCAAGACAATTATTAAGATAAAAGACGACGAGTTATTTATAACGGAGAGCTTTAAGTATATAAGATTGTTATTCCAAAAGATGGAGGGGTTGATAGAGATATTTTATATAGGATAGAGGCAAGATAGTTGAAATGGAAGAGGGCTTCTAGTGTTCTTTGTGATCGTAAGACATCTCTAAAACTTAAAGAGAAGTTTTATAAAATAATAGTTAGACTTACTATATTATATGGAGTTTAATGTTGGGTAATGAATTAAGCACACGAGCATAAAATGAGAGCCACATAGATGACGATGTTAAAATGGATGTGCAAACATACGAGGATGGATAAGATAAGAAATGAGAACATTAGAGAGAAAATTGAGTTTGTGTCTATTAAAGAAAAACTCCGAGAAATGTGTTTAAGATGATATTGACATGTACTTAGGATAATCAATAATCCAGTTAGAGGATGTGAGACCATGATAAATATACATATTAATTGAGGAAGAAAGGGACCAAACCAGACTTGGTTAACAACGATAAAATAGGATAACATTTATTTAAATATATATGAGGATATACTAAGGGATTGAGTCCAATGACGTAGGAGGATCCATATAGCCAATTTCACTTAGTGGGATAAATGTTTGATTGTTGTTGTTTTATCTGTGATAGCAATAACAAATAGAAAAATATAACAATTATGTGAACTTTGAGATTAATGTGCATCAAGCTTTCAATAACTCATGCAAGCAGTATGTTGTCAATCCAATTCATAGTGTATATGTGGTATGCAATTGTGTATATTGAGGAATATGCAATTCATATAGAGAAAATATCCAAAGCTATTAATATTGATGAAAGTTGCTTAAAATATAAAAAAGTTATAATTATAAATTGGGGAATATATAATATATAACAATATCTATTATTCAAATATGCAGAGCATATTATGTAAGTGATATGCATATAATAGAATACTTCAAGACACCATATAAAAGACAGTTTATTAAGTGCTCCAAACATGAGAACTAATCCTCTGATGAGGGGAAAAAAAATGATAAAATCATTATTCAAAAAAAGTGACTAGTGCAAGGAATAATTAGGATTTCTATTTGATTTGGGGTTGCCTAAACAGATTTAAGCTCACCATAGTTTTGTTTTGGGTGTTTGTTTCTGTGGGCTGCTGATGGGGCATATGTAGTCATATAATTTACCAGGTCCTGCATGTTGAAGCCACTCACATATGATATGCGTCATATGCTTCCCTTGACACGTCTCATAAGTTGCATATATTTGATGTGCACAAACAAATATTATTCTTTATGAGCAATTGTAGCCAATAAAATGAGAAAAAGATAGTTCCGGTGGTAATGATCAAAGATGCCTTATATGTTTAAGTAATATAGCTCAAAACTTATGGGTAAATGGGGCAAAAGGAGACTTGTTGATGTTTGTATGGTACAGAAGAAGCAGTTGGTCTTCTCCTGTAGCTTGGTGGTACTGATGTTTTAAAGAGGAAGAAAAGATGAAGATGACACTCAAAGCTTTGTTGATGATTTCCCAATGGTATCACTGTTTTGAATTCATCTTGGTGCCAGTCTCTTTTGTGACTATTTGTATTGCTTGTTTTAGCAGTATGGAAAAACATGTAAAACCATGTCCTTGATATTACTCAGATTAGGGTTATGAGAAATGGACATGAGTGTGGATCCAATGTTTGACACAATTATTTCTTTAAGTTCTACACATGACTAATAGGTTATTGGGGTCATGCAGAGAGCGTTAGTGTGAGTGCTTTTATCCAACATGGCTAAAAAGTGTGTAGAGATGGAAAAACTAATAATGATCCGTCATCACAAGAAACCTTTTCCAATTCAAATATCTTTGATATCATATGCTACAACCTACCCAAACGAAAGGAGTTCTAGTAGTTCACCTTTGTACTGAATTAGTGTGTCAAAACCTGTTGATATTTGTTTGTCCTACTCACTCTAACCTCCGTACTTAAGCTGCACTAGTGGTTCCAATTTCTATGCTAACATCTTTCCCAACCTGTCTGTATTTATTCTTTTGTAATTAGGCAGTGAAGTTCCAAAAGTTGGGACAAACACAGATTATGATGAAGATGATATTAAGCAATGAAATCATGGCACGCCAACCTATCAGTTGAAATGATTACTTATATATGATATTCACACTTAAGCTTCACTAGTGGTCGCAATGTCTATGCTAACATCTTTCTTGACCCGTCTGTATTTGTTCTTTTTGTTATTAGGCAGTGAAATCCCAAAAGTTGGGACAAACACAGGTTATGATGAAGATGATGTTATTAAACAGTGGAGTCATGAACACCCCAACATATCAGTTGAAATGATTACTTCTATATGCTATTCTTACAAAAGTTTTTTGTTATCATGAGAGCATTTCTGTAAAGTATGTAATTGTTTCAGGGTTAGTTTTGTTTACAAACTTTTAAATCTATTACATTGTTATATAATATTGAAATAATGCATTCTTGATCAATGGATGATTTAAACATACTGAGCAAACCTTTTGTGCTAATTGATTTCTTATTGCAGTGTGCAACCTGGATGACCATTATTGTTCCTACAAGTATGTCAGCTTATCTTTATCTGTACTCGCATGGGGAAGTATCGTTGGCTGCATCACAACCAGTATTTTACCTGTCACTCTCTTCTATTGAATTTTCACTTCTTTTTGTTTGTACTTTTTTAGTTTATAGACTGATTGTTTCTTTGGTGCACTCATTACATACTACTCAAAGTGGATGGATACAGTTGCTGCTTAGAAAACTATTGCTTTTTTGGTTTATAAATTGATTGTTTCTTTGGTGTACTAAATACATACTATGGCGTAGCCACAATTTTCAACTAGGAGGCGAATTTAATAAATTCAAAAAATTAATACAACACAAAATATTTTGCCTTTGGTTTTAGTTGAAACAATGATCCGTTGATCCCTAGAGCTTATCTACGACTCAAAGTCGAAGAATCATTTGTGATCTTGCTTCCTCATAATATTTAACATTCTTAAAGAGAAGATAGGGAGGAAGAAGCAAAAGAGGAGAGCTTTACCTTTTTCGTTAGCAACCTCGACTAGCTTCGGTGAACTCAACAATGACACAAAGAGAGCAAGGCAAGACAAAACAGGGCTATTCTTGTGGTGTCAACAAAACCCCAGAAAATACGAGAAGAAGAAGAAGATGCGAGGGCTGAGGGCTACTCTTGTTGCTTGAAGAGGGCAGCAGCTGCTGTTTCTTGCTTGCTGAAGAAGAGAAACGAGAAGAAAAGAGAGCTCTTGTGTTTGAGAAGAAGAGAGGAAAAAGCTGCAGGTTTATTGGAGAAAAGAAGGAAAAGAAGGAAATGGGGAAGAAGAGGAAGGGAAAAATAAAAGAGAGGGATGAGCGAAGGCACGACAGTGGCGTACAACACAGCGGGGGCTGCAGCGTGCTTAGGGAGAAAAGGGAGAAAAAAAGAAAGAGAAGGTTTCTTCAAAAATACCCTAATTCGTTTTAAACCGATCGAACCCGTTTAAACCTTAAATTTGGTTTGGCCGTAACTTGACCAAATCAACTCCAAATCAATTCCGGTTTGAACCAATGTAATCCTTATCCCCGCGCCTATCCGTTGGATTTAGTTCGAACCCGATCCAATTTTAATTTAGCGCCCTCACTTCGTGTTCTACGATTTAGTTCATTGGTTTATTATTATATATTTTATTTTTAAAATTCAATACTTAACATTCCAAGTCGCGATATTTCCTTATAAAAGTGGTACATAGCTTAGGTGGGCTTTCCAAATATGTGGTCAATTTTAATTTTCCGGCGACGAACAGTGATGAATCAGCCGGTCAAAGTGCTACGCCCTTGTATACTACTCAAAGTGGATGAATACACTTGTTGCTTAGAAAACCACTATGTAAATGGTATTAGCTACCAACTTGATCGGTATGCCATGGATCTTGTCATAAAACAAGATTGGTCCTGCTTGTCAAGGAATCTATCATACAAGATGGATTCTAAGCTTGTATTGTTTTGAAGCCAAATGGATTTAGAATAAAGTTAATTACTATGTATATCCTATATTCTTTTAGGGTTGTAGAAATTTTATCCTGTCTTTTCATTCACAAAATTCTATGATTTTATCAACCATATTAAAAATTCTCCATCTAACTTCTATGACATGGCCTCCCAACTAATATGAATATAGGCCGACGCACATGCCATGCTGGCATAGTTTAAACCAAATAAAGATAATAAAAATTAATATTCTCTAAAAAAAACCCAATGAACTAATACTACTTCATACACGGGATGCCATATTTTCTACACTTTGGTTGCAAGGCTTAGGTGGAGACAGATAGGTTATGAATGTTAAAAATAGATAGAGTTGACTTGTTGTAAAGGACTTATCTCTTTAAGTATAGGATACTGTTATGATTATCTCTTTAATTTTAATCATCTCTTTTAAAGTTGTTTCTTTTTGATTCAACTGTTAAGTGAGTTTTGAAGAAGTTTGACAGTAATTCATGCGGCATCATCTGGTCACCAGCAGTCTTACATTTACGATGACCAACTTTAGGCATATTGAGGCTGAGTTTTATTGGTATATGTTTGTGCTTATACAGCTTTTAAAAAGCATCCATGTGAAATGCAATCAGGCGACTACATGATATGTTGGTATATATACTTTCATTTCTAGAAGTTATTATCATCAATTATACCAATAGGATATGCTATTTAATAATTGCATAAAATTTAATTGATATAAACAACCCATACGAAGTAGTCTTTATTTATATTCTAATTATTAATGAAAAACAAAGAAGTTACAGATTTTTTATATGAATTGATTAAACAGTAGTGATTATGCTTAAACATGTAGTGGCTTATACAAGAATATGCGAAATTGATAGTTCTTTTGAAAAGCAAAAAAGGTTAGACTTTTGAAAATCACATTTAATCTCATAACTTGAAACAAGTTATGATTAAGTAGTTTCTTTCATAAGGTGAGAAAGCTCCAAATATTATCATATAAACAATAGTATTATGATCATAGTTGTCAAAATTGATATTAGGATTGGAATGAGATAGTTAAAGAATCTAAGTATTGGTTGCATGGGATCTACATGACGAAGGAAATTGAAATCGGAGGTAAAAAATAAAAACTCTAAGATTTAATATTTTTTTTTCAATTACAATAAATATTCAAAAATATTTAAGAATACTTATTTTATCATTACATATTCACTTATTAATAATGTAGTACACAAATAGTGTCATACTTATCAATAAAAATTAAGAAATAATAAAAATATTACCAATATTAGAATTATATTTTTAGTAATTTAATTTGTAATTAAAATGTTACTATTTAATGCGGGATGTCATAGGTTTAATTGGGTTCTTAATTACTTTCGAATTGATTTTTAATTGAAGAAAGCGTAATTGAGATTTTCATGTTCTCTTTGGACCCATAGTAATCTCGCCCGATCAATAGTAAGCGAGAGAAAAATAAGTGAGATGTTGATTTTAATGAGTGATTCTTGATCTCAAAGTGAATCTCTAAGAGAGCAATAAAGACTTTCTCTTCTTCCGATGTTTGTTCTCTAAGAATCATGCTGTGATTAAAGGGAAGACACATCAATCAATTGTTTTCAAAATTCAATCTAGTTTGACTAAATTATAACTCAAGTTCATCCATTTTCACTCAAAATTTTGACTTGTGGCAATGTTTCTGTAGTTGACTGAAATGATAGTGTTTCTGTATCATACCAATGCTTCGATGTATGGTGTTGGTGGTGAATTGGAGGTGGAAGGAAAAAAGAGATGAAGAAAAAGAAGATAAATCAACATACTTAAGTCCAGACTTTATATTCCATTTGAAATTGTAAGTTTTAACATTATCTCGTATGGGCACAAGCTAAAAGAAATTAAGATATTATCTCAATTCATCCTGACATGTTTATTATAGAATCAAGGGGCGTCGAGTGTTGTCACGACACAAGTCATTGACATGATTGACACAACGACACATAAGACATGATTAATACTACAATCTACATTGTGTTAGTATATATATAGTGTTAACTGTTATTTTAAATTTATAGAGTTTCCAAACATTTTGTGTGCGTATGGTCTTAAATTAACTTATGACCTTTAAAAGAGAACTTGGTTAAATGTTAAATATACTCTATAGAGACTTCAACATGCTATTTTGTATATAACTCCCATATACAAAATTATATAAATATATATAGAACCTATTTATTTGCACTTACATAATCTTGAACCAAGTTATTTGATAACAAATGCGAAGTTTATTGCCTCCTCCCATGTGCTTCCCTCGTTAATTTTATTGATACTACATCATGTAATGATAATTGAAAGTCAATATTAAAATATATAAAAACTACGTGCCTTGTTGTTTACGTAGCTCGGAATTATTCATTTTACATCTAAAAGAATCAAATAATTGTTTCACAAAATTATTTTTTCTATAAGAAAATAGGTTTGAAAGGTGTGGATTTACTCATAATTTCTTTTAAAAAATCTACACTAAAGTATTGCGTAACATTCAATTTGTCTTCTAGCTTGATAGATATGCTAATCATATCAATAAACTAATAATCTAGGCAAAGAATTATTTATTAAAAATTATTTTTTTATAAAAGCATAGTCGAATCAAGCATTTACCTTTCTTTCATCTTCTGAAGGATTGGTTCTTTTTTCTCTTTTGATTGCCAAAGTGAGTATATAAACTTCTTAGGATGTGTCCTCTTGTCTAATGTGTTCTTGTATTTGAATGTATTAGTGAGACAAGTACTTGGATTTTGTTTATAATACATGAGTTTTTTATCCTAGTGATTCACTTTGTCCTAAGTAACTTAGTAACCCACTCTGCCCCTTTTGCATATCTTTGCTGATCGTGAGAGCTATTGTCTTCTTTGATACTTTATTAAAGGTGCCCACCTCTTAATTTAGGGCTTTGTTTATTTAATAGACATGCCAATTTTCTTTTCATGACAAATTATCCCCCATTTTGCTCAGTGTTCTAAATGGCGAACGAGGCGGGCACCTACGCGGGAGGTGGGCATCAACCGCACTGCCTTTGCCCGATCGGTGCTTTAGGCGGTAACTCACCTCCTTCCGCCACCGTCGTGCCTGGGCGGGAGGCGAGCATCAACCGCACCGCCTTTGTCTGAGGCAGTACTTTAGGTGGTAACTCATCTCCTTTCGCCATCGCCGTGCTTGGAACCGCCGCCGCCGCTATAGCCGTTTCGCCACCGCGACGAGTTCAAAAGCTTCGCCTGGCCTAACAACGAGTCTGGAAGCGTCGCACGAGTCTGGCGACGGGCCTA
>JBBUKS010000113.1:3739243-3753676 GCA_038050645.1 Hedychium gardnerianum | reverse complement strand
AGATGTTGGGAAAAGAAAGTCCTGGTAGGTTGAGGTCAAATAGATACTAGGTAAGACCTGAATTCAGGCTTGAAAAGACTGAATTTAGGATTACCAAGTGTCAATCAATTGGTAAACCCTAAATCGGATTCTGGGGTTTTAGGCTTAAGCCAATCGATTGGCAGAGGCAAAAGTTGCAAGAAAAGAAAGGGATCTATGGAATCAATTGGAGAGGAGGCTCAATCGATTGGCAAAAACTTTCTCGTGAATAGTAGGCTTTTGAATCGATTATCCTAATCGATTCAGCATGGCCAATCGATTGAGGCAATCAATTGGGAGCCTTTTCTCGAGTGAAAAGTAGGTCTCTGAATCAATTGGGCAATCGATTAGAGGCTAACAAATATATTCATATGACTCACCAATTTATTCGAAAGGAGAAAAAGAGTCATTCTACAAGTTTTGAACAGTCGAGCTGACGTGACAATCGATTGGGAGTAAGGTCAATCGATTAGGAGGCATTTTCTAGCCCGAGAAAAATCCTAGAAAAGGGGGTTCGCAAAGAGTTTGAAAATGCCAGTTCTTGAGAAGTTGGGGAGAAAAGTGCTACTGCATTTCCAACCACCAAGAGACATTTCTAAGCAATAAGAGATCAAGTAAGCAAGGTTATTCATTGTAAAATCATTTTTGATTGTATTTGCTCATGTATTGTGTATTTCTTGTTGTATTCTCATGTTCGAGATCGTACAAGACTTCTCCGCTTTCAAAAAGTTTTTGAAAAGGAGGTTTTTCATAGTGAAGTTGTGAGAGAGAGTCAAAACCTTGGATTAGTCACTTCAAAGAGGTGGATATCAAGTAAATCAAAGTATTAGCATTGTGGAGTCGTTTCGAGTTTTTCACTGCAAATCAAGTTCAAAGAAGTAAAGCAAGTTATTCACCTCCCCCTTTTGGCTCATACTGGTCCTAACAAGTTGTATCAGAACGAGACTGCTCTTCATTGGACTAACCGTTGGAAGAAGCTAGAGTTAGAGGAAGAAGAAGAAGTGAGCCTTAAATTTTCAACAAGTCAAGGGACTTATCTTCAAAGGAGCTCAACTTCAAAATTAAATTCTGAGATGGATTCGGATATGACATCCGAGCGCCTCCATTATTCCAAATGAAAAGATTTGATATTTGGAAATCAAGAATGGAGAGTTTCTTGATGATGGATATAGAGCAATGGTTACTCTAATGAAAGGATTAGAACCTCCAAGAGATTCAAAGGGAAAAGCTCTCCGAAAGAGCAAATGGTCTAAGGAGAAAATCTAAAAATCCGAGGCAAATGACAAGGTAACTAAATTATTAGTTAATATTTTGCCTAATAATATTTTGTGTAAGATAGGTACATACCAAGATGCAAATGAATTATGGAGTAAATTGGTTAAGTTTCATGAGCATCCTTCCTCAATGTCAAGCCAAGACAAATTCAAAGTGGGAGACTCTTTGAATCAAGAACTTGAGGATCCAGAGGTTGAGAGATGCTCAACATCCGAGGATGAAAATGAAGAAACATCCACCTCAATAATTGAGGGGGAGAGCTTATCGACACCGGAGCAAGGGGAACCCTCAATTTCTGGAGCCAATGTGGAAGAAGAAGAATGTGTCACTTCCACGAATGAAGGTATAACTATTTCCATTTGTAAAAATAAAAAATCATATAATATTCTTTGAGTGTAGGAAAAAGGGACACTATAAGAGCAAGTTTCCTAACTTGACGAAAAAGAAGACACAAGTGACACCTAAGGTGACGGAGAAGCCAACGGAGGTCGGACCCTTAATACATAAAGGCAAGGAGCACATTAGGTGCTTCACATGCAATCATAAAGGACATTATCAAAATCAATGTCCAAAGAGGAGGTCCTCAACTAAGAACAAGGGAGGAAGCTCAAATCAAGAGGGAGCTCCTAAGAGCAAACCCAAGATTTCATTTAATAATGCAATTCCTTTGAGCCATAATAAAAAGCATGTTGGAAATAGATTTTATCATTTTAATGTTATTTATCATAAAAATAGGAAGCATGATAATTCTAAAGAGAATTATAAATCTTTTTATGCTAGAACAACCTTACCTAAGGATAGGAAGGTAGAGAATGGTCCCCACGGGATGTGCTGATGGCTAGTGCATGGGGCATTGCCACCATGAGGTATGAGAGTCAAATCTTGACTACTAGTCAGGTTCCTGTCCTCTCTCATGCACTGGTCACTGTTCGGGCTAGTAGTCATCCGTGATTTACCTCCTTAGTGTTGGTCCTGGGACGGGCTAGTGGGGGCGCTAGGGGCGAGTATTTCGCCTTTTGCCATTAGGAAAGTAGAGAATGGTTTAGGCAAAAATCCTAAACAATTTAGAAATATGCCTAAAAAGAAAAATATGGAAAGCAATCATGAAAATTTCAAATTTGAGGATTTAATGATGGAAAATCAAGTCTTGAGGTTAAGACTTGATAAATTAGAGAAGACCCTAGATAATGATAAATAATGTTAAAGGGTCCAAAAAGAAAAACCTAGGTTTAGGAGGTCATCTAAGGGCAAGAAGGGTTTGGGATACAAACCCAAGTCCAAGGAAAACATCACTTCTTATCATAGAGTTCCATATAGCTATGGAACTAACTCTAGGTCTAGGAGTCAAGCCAAGGCTATAAGGGAAGTTATCCCTAGAATTGACCTTGAGGAGACTAGCATGACTAAGACTCCTAAGGAGTCTAGAAAAGTCATTAGGAAGGTGTCTAGGGAAGTTATCCCTAGTGAGTACCTATCATACCCAAGGAGCTCCAATAGGTTTTGGATTCCTAAGAGTTTGTTTTCTACACCCTAGATAGGTATAGGATATGTCAACCCTAATTGGATGGGTAGTTAACCCAAACATGGAGAAGTTGATATTTTAGGGCATTTTCAAGATATTGTGATATCTTGAAAATGAGAAGTTGATTTTTACTCTTGAAAAGTAAAGTGTACCAAATGAAATTTGAGGTATTGAGATTAATCAAATTAGCACAAATAGGATAGAAGTCAAGAGTGTGTCAAACTTGGGTTCTTGGCACATTTACAGGAAATAGGGAGATAGGGTTGTCTATGTCAAATTGGATATTTGACATACTAATTAGTTGATGAAACTTAGATGAAAAACTAGGTATTTTCTTTGTGACAAAATTGTCATATTTTGTGTGTCTTATCTCATGCCATGACATCATATTACATATTGCCATGATATTTTGATATATGTCATGTTACACATGCATCAATAGGTTATGATAGGCTTCTTTTTGAAAATATGCTTTTGATGTATGTCATACTTGTTATCATGTATAAATTTTCAATTCCTTGAAATTAAGGACAATGACATTAGTTGACATCCTAAGTAGGATGATCAAGTCAAAAATGCCTAGTTAGAGATGCATGATCCCTTAGTTTAGGGAAAACTCATTTATACATCTCACAAAATCATAAGGATGACTTGTATGTGTATTGAGACACATTAGATACAAGTGATTTGTAAAGTCCAATCATGAAGAAAGCTAATGTACAAGTTATGTGCATTTAGCCCATAGATTATTGTTAGAAGTTATTTTGAAAATCATTTCAAAATCATTTTGAAAAACCTTTATGAAGTCTATTTGTTGATAGGAATCATCATTGATCAAGTGGATACAAAGTTAGAGTCAAACATTGAAGTTTTCAATGATTTTCAATTTTATATCATTCTTTGTGGGACATATTTTCATAGAAAATTATTTTTCCATGATAGTATATGACATAAGTAATGTTTATGTGAAATTTCATGATTTTTCGAATATCATAAAATTATTTATGATTTTCTGAAATTAAGTCTGAATTTGATTCTAAAAAATCAAACATACTAATCGATTGACATTAGTTATTAATCGATTGACATAGGCCGTAATCGATTGGCTGATGAAACCAATCGATTGACCTTGTTTTTTATCAGCACCGAATGGTGCTAAATCGATTCGAGCAATCAATTCAGTCATTCCAATCGATTGATGTCAGTTATCAATCGATTGAAAAATGCTGATTTTGGATGAAATGAGTATGTTTCAGTCGGTTAAGCCACGTTTTGGTCATTTAACTATTCCTAAGGCTGGTCGATTGCGGTTGAGGCTGACTCGCCACTAAGGCCGACTGGCCGCTGAGGCTGGCTAGGCTCTGTGGATGAGGCTAGCCGCGAGCTCAGGTCGACCGCGAGCTTGGCCGGCCGCGAGCTTGGTTTGTTTACTGTAAAAAAAAAAGTATGTCATGTTTGTATTAAATTGTGAACCATGCTTCAATCTATCAAGAATTGCAAAGTTGTTAGAGAAATTCAAGACTAATATTTGTTGCCCTAGTATTTTGTTCTTTTTTCAGGAACCACTTGTTTAAATTAGGCTTTATTAATTTTGCAGCCAACATATATATAGGTGATATGGTTCGAACATAATATTTTCGTAATGTTATTTGTGCGGACTTGAAGACACTCGTCTTTGTTCACCTACTTTAGGTATATTTACAAAAATTGTTATTTATACATAGTGTATGTTCACCTTGAATTCATTACTATTGTTATAATATTACTTATTGTTATATCAATTTAGCAACAATTTATTAGATTACTATTGTTGATGAGGTACTAGCTTTTATTTGTAGTAGTTTTTAATAGTATTTTAATAAATTGGAAACAGAAAAAATATAAAAAGAAAGGAGTTGGATGTATAAAAAGAACTTACCTAAACGTCAGGGTTTAACTGATGAGTTTATTATTGAGTTGGAATTTTTTTTGAATTTTACTTGTAGTAATGTTGAGTTTATGGATGAGAATATGTTAAGGTGTCTGTGCAAAAAGTGTCCCAATAGTAAATTTTTATAGTGTGATAAAATTCGAGAACATCTTTGTAGATTTGATTTTATCCCAAATTACTATAATTGGACATGTCATGGTGAACCGTTTATATCTGATGAGGATTATGGATGAAACATATAAGTCTTAGTTAGTGGGAATCAAAGTTATTATGATTAATTAAATTCATATCAGAGGATGGTAATTGATGCAGCGGGTCAGAATTTTATTCCCAAATCGAGTGGTGCAAGTTCTAGTTTTCCTCCAATAATTGAACAAATATTTATTACTTATGCATCACCATTGGAGGAGGTATAGAAGTATCAGGTGTTGATGAAAATGTGAATAATGAACCATATCTCCAATTTTAGGAAGTGTTGAGTGCAAATGAACATGTGTGGGCTAGTTGTGATAGTCACACTAAATTATCTCTCACTGCAAGACTGTTGAATGTCAAGGCAGAACATAATGTGTCTGAAGATTGTTTTAATCATTTTGTTTAAGTTATTGGAGAGGTATTGCCACATGATTACATAATGTCGAATGATTTTTATAGTATGAAAAAACTTGTGAATGAATTAAGTCTTCTGGTGGAAAGAATTGATGTTTGCAGAGATGGTTGTATGCTGTATTGGGGAGATGATGAAGATGCAAATATTTGTAAATTTTGTAATCAAGCTAGGTACAAGAGCACCAAGAGGTTGGGTTGTCATCAGTGATGTAAATTATACAAACAAATATTTTATTTGCCTTTAACTCCTAGGTTACAAAGGTTTTATGCATCAAAGGTCATTGTTGAACACATTACTTGACATGCAAATCATGAAATAGAAGAGGCGCTAATGTGTCATCCATCAGATGCAAGGGCGTGGAAAAATTTCCATAGAACATATCTTAAATTTGTGAAGGAGAATAAAAACATTAAATTAGGTCTCTGTGTTGATGGATTTGCTCCATTTGACAAATCAGGAAGAAATTATTCTTGTTAGCCAGTTATCTTAACTCCATATAATCTTTCACTTGGGATGTGCATGAAAATACCGTATATATTTTTAACATTGGTTGTGTCTGGCCCACAAAATTCGAAGAAGTTAATAGATGTTTACATGTAACAACTTATTACAGAGCTGAAACAACTATGGGGTGAAAGTTTTCCTACATATGATGTTATACTAATCAAATATTTGTAATGAAGATTGCTCTTCTTTGGACCATAAATGACTTTTCGACTTATGGTATGTTATCGGGATGGAGTACTGTTGGGATCTTAAGATATCCAATATGTATGATGAGATCTAAGTTAATCAGATTGAAACATGGGAAGAAGTCGACTTATTTTGATTGTCATAGATAATTTTTACCATCAAATCATAAATTCAGAAGGAATAAAGAAGAATTCACTAAGAATATAATTGAAAGAACACCTCCTTCATTGAGATTAATAGGTGAATAAATTTGGTATAGAGTGCTTAACTTTTCATCTGTTATTGAAGAGTCACATGGTACAATATATGAATATCAAAGTATGCATAAATAGTCTAAATGAAGTATATTTTGGGATTTACCGTATTAGAAGAGTCATTTGATTAATCATAATCTCGATGTAATGCATATTGAGAAGAATATTTTTGATAATCTAATAAATACAGTGATGGATATCGTCGAAAAAATAAAAGACAATCTGAATGCAAGAAAAGATATGTGACTCCTTTGTAAACGACTCACTCTTGATGTCGATGAAAGTAGTAGGGGACCAAAATCAAAGGCAGTTTATACATTGAATAAGGATCAGAGACATGTTGTTTGTAAATAGTTGAAATCATTGAGATTTCCTGATAGTTATGTATCTCATCTTGGGAGATGTGTCGATTTGAAGGAATACAAATTGATTGGTTTGAAAAGTCATGACTGTCATATATTCATAGAAAGGCTAATTTATAATTCTTTTAAGGAACTCTTACCAAATTTTGTATGGGGTGCCATTATGGAGTTAAACATTTTCCTTCATGATATTTGCTCTATAATTTTGAAACATTCACACATGGAGATGTTAGAGAAAGATATTCTAATCATTTTGTGTAATTTATAATGGATATTCCACTCTCATTGTTTGATTCCATGGAACATCTTTGGTTCACTTGTCATATGAGGCCAAAGTTGGAGGTCATGTCCATTTTCGATGGATGTATCCATTTAATGGTAAAATTTTCATCATCTATACTTCGTTATTAATGCATATAAATTGACTAATTTTATTATATATTATTCTCTAATACAATTTTTTTTATTACAATCATATTCCTATATCATCTGAAGAAACAAGTGAAAAATAAGGCACGTGTTGAAGCTTCTATTGTTAATGCATACATTGTGGAGGAAGTAATAACTTTTGCATTATATTATTTTGAGCCTCACGTTTAAAGCAAATGATGGAGAGCAGGAAGAAATGATAAGGGTCCTATTGATCCTAATTTGAAGTCATTCTCAATTTTTAACTACCTTGGTCGACCAAGTGGACCATGTAAGCGTAAATACTTAGCTGGTCAAAAATGACGGGCAACCTACACATATATTTTATTGAATTGTCCAGAAGTAACGTCATATTTCAAGTGAGTATATATTTCTTATTTTTTGTATTTCTTATGTCGTAAATTATTTGTGTTATAATTTATTTTTTTACGGTAGGATTTTCCAAAACTTAAATTCTGAAATGTCAACACATGAGTTTGATCGCTTCTGCGATGAAGAATTTGCACTATGGTTCAAAACATATGTAAGTAGACATAAAATTTGGTTTACACATATCTTGAATTTTAAACATATTTATTTGACTTTGGTTCATGATAATCAAGCTCACGTCGAGCAAGAATTGTTAATTCATCTGTCATGGGGGTTCAAAATCAAGGGTACGCACTTAACCAACATATTTCATAAACGGATATAATTTTCATACTCAAGAATATAAAATGAGGAAGACTACAATGAATAGTGAGGTTTGTGTTCAGTTATCCAATGTTGGAGGTGCAAGCAATAATTTTTATGGTTTGCTGAATGAAATTATAGAGGTAGAATATCCTGACCCAGAAATGCGAGTTATTTTATTTATATGTCACTAATTTGACCTTGTCAGAGGGATGAAGGTGCGTCCACAATATAATTTGATTAAAATAAATCATAAAAAATTGTATAAGAGATATGAACCATTTGTGTTGGCACAACAAACGATTCAAGTATTCTATGTTCATATCCTAGTTTGAAATGTGACAAAATTGATTGGTGGGCTGTTTGTAAAATGAAAGCATCGAAAAAAAAATTAAGGAATGTTGGGAAGAAATTGCATATCAACAAGAGGAAGTTGTGAATACATTTCAAACCGAGGAATATAATATTCCAATGTTACGAGATCCCAGTGGAGTAGTGATAGACGTAAATGCAAGTAAAATTCATAAGGATGATGATGATGATGATGATTGATGTGTGTAGTTCTTACGTATTTTTAGCATCATTATGCATACATTCTGTTGCATTTCATGAGCATATTTTTCATGCGTACATCTTCTATTTTTCTATTTTTACTCTTTTAGTCTGGAGATCTGCTATTTACGTGTTTTCTTTGTTAGGACACAAATGGAGCTTAAAAGCCATGGAATATGAAGGAAAATCAAAGAACACATTCTGGCCGTGTCCCAAGACACGGGCGTGTTCCCTCGGCCAAAGTAACCAAGGAAAGGAGCAAAAAGGGGATCTTTAAGATTTTACACGGTCGTGCCTCAAAAGACATGGCCATGCTTATTATCGTAGAGGAGAAGCAACTCAAAAGGCACGATCGTGCTAATTACCTTAGCACTAACAACAGCTCCAGACACGATCGTAACTCAAAAGGCATGGTCGTGCTTTTTACCACAGAGAAATGACCCCAATGATATGAATTTTACACGACCGTGCCTCAAAAGACAGTCGTTCTTTTGACTACCGAGAAGCAGCTCCAACAAAGACATGGTTGTGTCAAAACCACACGACCGTGTTCTTTCCCAGAAGTGTAAAAGCCATGGTCGTGTCAAAACCACATGGTCGTGTCGCGGTCGACTGGAAAACATTGGAGAATCGGATTGAACCATTTTTAATAGTTTTGAAGGGATATAAAAATGCCAAGAGTCCCCCTAATTGGGGGAGGAGGATTCTTCACTTTCCAGGGAACCCTAGAGCAGCTATTCCACAGCTGTCGCGATAATCCGTCTACCATCGGAGCTCAGGAATATCTCCAAGACACCATAATCTCGTGGATAAACATCTTCTTCTCTTCATCACCAGTTTTTAGTTGTAAGATGTTTAATTCAATAATTCTTGGTTGTACTTCCCTCTCTATGGAGTAGATTTCTGGATTCTAGGATTAGGAAGTAGCTACGATGTAATTGTTGACATTGATCTTAAGTATGTGTTTCTTTCTCTATTGAATGACATATTTATTTCTTGTTCCTATTTTGTTATGATATTTATGAATGCTTAAGGACATGAGAAATTAGTCACTTGTAGAGGGGATAATCTAGATGTACCGTGGAGTGCTAGTGACAGAGGTAATCCTGTGAAGCGGACATTCTAGCATGATTCCTTGAAGGTAGACTGAATTCCCATGAAGGGAAGCTAACTTAGGGCTTAATGGATTTGCCCCAATTCAATGTCATAGAGTATAGGGGTTAGTCTGGATGAATCGTGAAGCCCTAGTGACAGGGGTAATCCCACAAAGCGGACTTCTAATACTATTGTCTTACTACGATGTATCAAGTTTGGGTAGATACTCCGGTACAGATTTCCTGATTTCATATTGGTAATTTGGAAAGGATCCCCTATATGTGAATGAACATAGAGGTAGGAAAGTAATAATACTTGGGACGTCAACAACCATCGTAGCGAAATTGAAATCCTAGAATCATTCCCCAATCCAATCTCTCATCCAACTTCCATACTGTTCTCTCTTTTTCGATTGACTAGATAACTAGCCCTGGGAAATCAATCAGTGCTTAATTCACAGTCCCTGTGGGATCGATATTTTATTACTTGATGACAACCATGCATTTGCGAAAATCGTACAATAATGATGATGATGAGGATGATGGTGATAATGTTGTAGAACCATATGATGAGGATGAGAATGACAATGACAATGAGGACTTTGATTTTTGATAATAGGTAAGTTTTGCTATCTTAATATAACAAAAATATGATATTTTATCTTTATATATGGTAATATTTTTTTATGAGTAAATTTAGTGTTAATCTGTAAATTTATAAATCTCATAGCTCAATTAGTTGTCTATATACTGTCTCATTCTTAAATTTATATATTTTATATGTTAATGCACTGTATTTTTTTTCTATAGGTCATTAGAGGTTACATCTTGGTGTTTTGTTTCGCACACTATCTGATCTATTATTAAATATGGTAAGTCTTTTCATGTTCTTCATTATGCATCAAATTTTTATTCACTTTATCCTAACAATTTTGGTTGATAGTCTCAACGTGATGGCCATAGACGAAGTCTAGGGCAGTCTGTTTCAACACCTGACACTATACCTACGTCCCCCCTTTAGTTACAGGACCTTCCCATGCACCTTCGCCAAAACCTTCACCAGAACATTCGGCAGTTCCTTCGACCTAACACCCATTTTCCGAGAGGGAGGACTGTCGAGAGTCTATAGCCCCTTATGGAGATTCGTAAGTACTAAAGATTAAAATTTTACATGTATTGTTTGTTTTTTTATTTATAAAATATTTTATTTTTCAATTATCTTATTTATTTAACATTATTTTTTTGTAACTTTATGATATATTTAAAAATTTTGTATGTGTTATTCACAAGCTTAGGAGAAGTGAATAAAAATTGGGGCTTTGATAACTTATACAAGCACTCCAAAACTCACAAAAGAGCTATGGTGGAACGAGTTTAAAGTAAGTTATCCCCTTTAGTTTATATATAAAATTAAAGTGAATATATAATCAATTATTTTTTTTCCATTGTAGTGGACATTCACTTGGGACCCAATTGAAGAGTTAGTAATAAAGAGAATTTTTAAGAAAAAAATATGGTGATCACATCCAACACATACTTAATCATGCAAAGACTAGGGGAAAAAGTCACACTGCATCACCGAGGAAAATTGGGCCAGGATCATCAAGTTTTGGGAAACTAAGGAGAGCAAATGAAGGAATCAATAGAATAAAGCAAATCAAAGTTATAATTTTGGAGACTCGTTTGTGACATATGCGGGAGACTCGATTAATATCGATGAACATACACAAAGATTGGTAATTTTTTTCAAATGCTAATTTTTGAACCTATTTCAGACAATTTCATTATTTCTAACAGTATTTTTTTAAACCAAGAAAATGGGGAGCGAGTCATTCTTCATAGACACTTTCACTCGCACATTTAAAAAAAAGTCAAGACGTGGAGCGGAGAGAGAGCTAAAGCAATTAATGTTTGGATTAATCAACTTAACTATATTGGATTACTCATCTTCTTTTAAGTAGACATTAGAGTTGTTTGGCCTAACCAAAGTGATGCTTTCTTGTTCTCATGATTGACTTTCTTCATGTACTAGTCAAAGGTTTAGAAAGTTGGGGCACACATAAGTTGAACTTATATAGTAGGTACACCTCTAATTTGTTCATTGAGAAACTAATATATCTTAGTTATGGAGATAAAAAGCAATAAGAGAAACAATGAGTGAGGAGAAAAACTTCGTAGTGTATTAACCTAATACAATTGTGTAGGTTACAACCTTTATTTATACACAAAGATATGTTAATCAAGTATTTAGGAAACTATGCTACAATTAGAGTGTAATCAGGTATTTATTGAGATCCAATCAAATATTAATGTTTAGCCAATCAAATATTAATGCTTGGCTGATTTTGTGGAGCTGATATGATTATCCTAATCTGATTGCGATTGGGATTGATCTTGGAGGATTGAATTATTATCTCTAACAGCCCCCCTCAAGCAAAACGGGGAAGCACACACCGTGAGCTTGTCCCGAAGAAGAGCAAACTGATGTGAGGAGAGGTCCTTTATGATGATATCAACAACCTGATCTTGGGTAGAAATATAATGTATCCGAAGTAGCTTGTGAGGGACTCGTTCATGAACAAAGTGAAAATCAATCTCAATTTTTTTGGTTTGTGCGTGAAACACCGAATTAGTAGTTAAGAAAGTTGCACCAATATTGTCGCACCAAAGGATCGGTGGGTGTGGTAAAGTAACTCGGAGTTTAGTCAAGAGTGATTGTACCCAACAGAGTTCCGCAGTAGCCTGGGCTAGGACCCTGTATTAAAACTCAGTACTGGACCGAGCAACAACTTGTTTCTTGGAATTCCAGGAAATGAGATCGTCACCAAGAAAAATGCAATAGTCGATAGTCGAGCGATGACCATCTGGACAGCCGACCCAATCAACATACACTGTTAGACCAAGAGAGGTAGATGACCGAATCAAAAGGCCATGGTGTGGAGTATGCCGAAGATACCAGAGAATACGTTTGACTGCCACCCAATGAGAAAAAGTAGGAGACTGCATAAACTGATAGGCTCAATTGACCGCAAAGGCAATCTCAGGGAGAGTGAGGGCGAGGTATTACAGGGCACCAACAATGCTTCGATACATGTGAGGCTCAGGCAGGGGATCACCATCATATCGAGAAAGAGAGGAGCTAGAGGCAATCAGGGTATGCAAAGGCTTGGCGTGGTCCATTTGAGCCTGAGACAGAAGATCAACAACATACTTGGATTGACAGAGAAAAAACCCTTGAGGGATGCAAGTAGCTTCAATACCGAGGAAATAGTGAAGTTGGCCTAGGTTTTTCAGAGGAAACTCTCACATAATTGAGCAAGTGTAGTAGAGATATGAGGGCAGGAATTTCCAGTGAAGATAATATCATCAACATAAACTAACAGATAGGAAGTAATCTGAGATGAGTGATAGAAGAATAGTGAGGAGTCAGACCTGGATTCCTGAAACCCCAAGGAGAGGAGAGATGCTCATAGTGTGGCATGTCATTCCCGAGGAGCCTGTTTGAGACCATAGATAGCCTTGAGAAGTTTACATATATGATTAGGAAAGTCGGGATGTGTGAAGCTAGGTGGTTGAGACATGTAAACTTCCTCATGAAGAGTCCCATGGAGAAAAGCATTACTAACATCAAGTTGATGGATAGGACAACCTTGAATGATAGCAAGTGCAAGAATTGTGCATAAGGTGGTGGGTTTAATGACGGGACTAAAGGTCTCAACATAGTCAATACTAGGCTGTTGGTGAAAGACTTTGGCGACAAGACGAGCTTTGTGACGATCGATGGTGCCATTAGAGCGACGCTTGAGTTTGAAAATCCACTTGCACACAACAATATTCTGAGTAGATGTGCGGGGAACAAGTGACCAAGTGTCATTCTAAATGAGGGCATTGAATTCAGAAGTCATGACATCTTGCCAAGCAGGGTCTTTATTGGCAATGGTAAAGCAGGTTGGTTCAGAATTCTCCGTAGTGACAATATGTGCAACGACTTTTGCTTTGGCATGAGTAACCATAGGATGCAAGGAGCATGCCGGTTCTTGGAGAGAGCCACTGGTAGATGCAGCAGATGGAGGTTCAAGGGATAAAGAATTAGTAGTGTCTGAACTAGATTGAGGCGGAGCAGCCAAATGATTAGAAGGTGGAGGCGAAGAGTCCACTAGAGCAGTAGATAACCAAATAGAGAGCTCTGGAGGAAACATTGTAGTCGGTGTTGGTGGCATAGAGTTAGGGGGTATCGAGGATTGTCTGCAGCAGACGAAAAAGAGGTCTCATCAAAGTTAATGTGACGAGAGATAAAAATCCAACCTGTAGGTGGATAGATACATCAATATCTTTTGTGAGCATCACTGTACCCAAGGAGCACATATTTGACAGACCGAAAATTTAGTTTGTGATGATTGTAAGGCCGAGTCAGAGGATAACAAGCACAGCCAAAGGTGCAAAGAAAACCATAGTCAAGAGGCCGATGGAATAGATCTCAAAGGGCGACTAGTGACGCAATGTAGGAGTTGGGAGTCAATTGATTAGATAAGCCGCAGTGAGAAATGCCTCATTCCAATAATAAAGCGGCATAGTCACATGAGCGAGTAAGGTGAGACTCATCTCCGTAATATGTTTGATTTTGCGTTCAGCAACTCCATTTTGTTCACTCGAGTATGGGCACTAGAAGCAGTGATGAATTTCATGTAAGCCGGTGACAGTAGCAAGATTGCAATATTTGTCGCCCCAGTCAATTTGAATGCCTTTAATCTTCCGGGAAAATTGGTTCTCAATAAACGCTTTAAATTTTAGAAACACAGATAAGACATCAGGTTTTCGCTTGAGAGGATAAAACCAAGTATAGCGGCTATAATCATCCATAAAATGCATAAAATAACGACATCCATTAGAGGAGAAAACCGGTGATGGGTCCGAAACATCTGAATGTATTAGTTCTAAAGGACTAGCAGTTCAAGATTGCGAGTTTGGAAATGGTTGTTTGTGAGCTTTCCCATATTGACAAGCATCACAAAAAGCAATTAT
>JBBUKS010000113.1:3706440-3720813 GCA_038050645.1 Hedychium gardnerianum | reverse complement strand
GTTTCATCCAATTAGGTCTCATCTAAATATTTCAAGATGTAGTTATACAAGAAACACCCATCATCACCAATCCATTAGCTCATAACATAACCACTTGTCTAGATATCACCAATTCAAAAATGAAAACCTAAACCACCACAACATTACCACTCAACCAATCCTCCACCAATAACAAAAAACCAATACATCAATTCCTACCACAAACCTACCAAATCTACAATTCATCTACTTCTTCTTATTTTTCAATATTAGTTCACAGTTGATCAAAATCAACCAAAATCAAAAATAGGGCGTCAGTGACCTGATCCGGCCTAATATGTGGCTGCTTGTTGACCTCCAAGAAATGAAGAAATTCCAATCCATCACCAATGGGCAGAAGTTAAGTTTCTACCCCAAAACCACTCAAATAAAAGAATAACATTAACTAAAACTTGAATCTACAATACACATAACGAAAACAAGGTTTGAAGGAAAACTTACCCTAGTTGTGACCGGTGGCAATGGAGCTTAATTTTTGATCCAAATCCAAACACACAGTGATCGAGACATTACTCCAGCACCCCTGTTGGCCGGCGACATTGAGATAACTGGTGACAAAGAAGACCGGTGACTATTGAGTTGTTATGGTGCCAGAAGATAAGAGGAAAGGGTCGGCAACTAATCCCCAAAATAGATCAAACACATTTGGGCTTACCGGCGATGAAAGGCGGCAACGACTGCAGATTGGCCTGGCCGATGGTGAGTAAGGGGAAAAGAGATGGAAGATGACAACCCTCTGGTTATGAATATTTGGCCAGCGGTAACTGCAACTCGAGCTTGGCCGGCGGTGATGGAGCGAATCGGGGAAACGGCGGCTGCAGTCTTGGGTGAAGAAAGAAAATGAGGCCGACTGTGGCCAACAAGGGCCCGATCCCGTGGCGTCGGTTGGAGATAAGCGACGGGGAAATCGACGGTGGTGAACGATCAACACCGACAGTCGACGAGCTAAGCAGCGGCTCGATAGTGGAAGTCGGCTGAGGAGGAATCGAGGGGGGGGGGAGAAGGAAATAAAAGAATATATATATATATATATATATATATATATTAATGAAACTTAGGGATATATATTATAACTTATGTTAAATAAATTTAACTTAGGTTAATGAGTTTTTAACTTTAGGTTACTTAAAGCTTGTCAATTGATTCCAACTTAGGGTTGAATGCTTTAATTAACTCCCAATAAAAATGATATCCAAACAAATCTTCCAAAAGCCTGTCATTTATATCCCCGTGACCTTGCCGTTTTAGCTCTGTTAAATTCCAGAAAAATCTCAAAAATTCATCTTATTTCTCGGTCAGCACGTATTATTTTTAATTATTTTATTTGTCGTATTTAACAAGATGTGTCAGATTAAGGGGAGGTACCTTTAAAAATAATATTATGATTTTTTTTGAAAATATTAAAAAAAAATTAAAATGTTTTGAAAATTCTTGAAAAGTCTTTGAAAATATTTGCAATATTCTTTGAAAATTTTGAATATTCCTTAAAAAATCTTGAAAATTCTTTGACAACTGTTTTGAAAAATGTATGTTAACTATTCAACCCCTAAGACACATAGGTAGTTTTCCTTGTGGTTAACAAGGATTTCTCAAGATGTGTCAGGTTGAGAGGGAGTCCTGATTGAAAGATTATATATACTTTTCAAAACTCTTTCAAAAATTAGTTTTGCAAAACTTTGAAAACTCCTTAAAGTATTTTTGGAAAAATTGTGTTAAAATATTTTGAAATTTTACTTAAAAGATTTTTGTCTATCGAAAACTCCATTATCTAAAATTTTCTAAGTGCTTTCAAAAATTAATATATGCCTTAATTATGTCTATCGAAAAATTTCCATAAACTAACTTAAAATTCTTTGGAAATAAAATTGTATTGTTGGTGCTAAGCCTAAGGTCAATCTTAGTCACTTTTTGATTTTTCACTTATACATGTTTACTTTCTGGTATACTTATGCTTGTGCTATAAATATTCATATTTTTTATGTATGCTAAAGGGGGAGGATAAGAGTTAAGTTAAGGAAAATTTTAAATTTTAAAATCCTCTTATTCAAAACAAACTAAAATTCAAAATAAATCTTTATTTATACATGTGTGTTAAATATTTTACTTAGCTAGAAGGGGCTTTATTTTTTTAAAATTTTAATCCAAGTTGTCATTACATCAAAAAGGGAAAGAATGTTGATGCAGTTTGCACTGATAGTCTAACCCAAGATTTTGATGTATGATAATAGGTTAAAGTTAGACTCTTGTTATCTAACCTCTTGAGCTAAGTGTGTAGGCTAACTAACTTGAAGGATCTAGAATATCATACACCAGGCAGAAGTCTAGTCGGGTCAGGGAGGACCAGATGATTTGCGAGAAGTCCAGCTAGGTCAGAGAGGACTAGACAATTGACAAGAAGTTCAGTTGAGTCAAGGAGGACTAGACGATTGGCTGAAGTCTAGATGTGGGGTTCTTGTAGGAAGACTGGTGGATCAGGAGACGTTAAGAAAGGAAGTCGGCAAATGGTAAGTGAGGTAAGCGAATTGGAGTAGTGAATCCAGTGAGGTTGAATCCCAGTGGGGATGTTAGGCGTTGGTCCAACTTAGATCAAACTTGAAATTCTAAGTTGAGATCGTGACTAAATCCAAATCATGATTAGAAAGGATCTAAGTCACAAATATAAGTTGTACATGTATTATTTATCTAACTCTATTTTGTAGTCTTGGTTTTTTGGGCTAACAATTCTTGCAGGCAAAAGTCAATCCTTGGTCAACAGCACTGGAGGCGCCTCGAGTGGATGGAGGAGCCTCGAATCCAAAGGTGCCTCCAGTGCCTCAGATCCAGAGGCGTTGGAGGTGCCTTGAGTGAATGGAGGCGCCTTAGCGCAGAGGCGCCTTAGCACAGAAGCGCCTTAGTGCAGAGGCGTTGGAGGCGCCTCCAACCAGAGGCGCCTCAGTGCAGATAAACTGCGAGGATTGAGTTTTCGCAGGCTGTTGACACGTGACATCTATGGAGGCATCCCAGATAGCTTGGAGATGCCTCGGAGTGAATAAACAGCAAAGTTTGTGAATCAGATCAGCCGCAATGGAAGCACCCCGGAACAATGGAGGTGCCCCAATGGGTTATAATAGAGTCTCGCAGAACAGCAGCAGTAGATCACTTCTCAACGCTATTTCTTCATCATACTATTGTCCCAAGCTCCAAAATTATTGTGCTACGACCCTACTGCATCAAACTAACATTGAAACCATTCTCTGCAGCAAAGATCTTCACCAACACACCGGCTTTTCATCGATCATCTTAGGTGTTGGGTAACGATTAAATACTGCTTTTTTATATACTTGCATAAAAAGATGTAGTATTGTTACACCTTCTTCATACTGTATTTGGTTTCTCCATCCAAAGATTTTTCGAAGGAGATGATTAGTGGATTGTCCATCAGAAACGTCCCAAGGGGGCGGGGGCGTTGGAGTAGTAGTTCGCTGGGCTGCGAACCAAGTAAAAACAAAAAGTGTCATTTTGTGTTTTTCTATTTTACACTTTTTCTTCTTCTGCTGCGTACTTGATTTTTGAATGAGTTTTTTTAAAAACAAAAAGAAAATTTTAAACACTTGATTCACACTCCCCTTCACATGCACTCGATCCTATAGGAGCCTGGGGAAATATGAATCTGTGGGTTGTCTAGTTAGTAGGGCCGCATGGAGCCACATTTAGCGAGCAAGGGATGATGGAGTCACATCGGTGAGAGAGAGAGAGAGAGAGAGAGAGAGAGAGAGAGAGAGAGAGAGAGCGATGATGAGTGAAGTGATGTATTAGTGAGAGGAGTGAGTGTGGCTTTACCTCAGGATACTGAGAGATTGTATATATTGTTGAGGTGTATGGTGAATAGATCCATCTTGAATGATCTATCTAGTCCGCAGTAAATGTCTCATAGTAAAGACATCCTAAATCTATTTATGGCTAGGGCTTTGCCAAAAAGCCTGTGAGGGTGAATAGATCCACCAGAATGACCTATCTAGTCCGCAGCAAACGGCTCACAATAAAGATACGTCAAATCTGTTGATAGTTGGTCACTTACTAAAAGTGTGCAAGGGCCGATGATGGAAGCCTATGGACAGCTTGGATTGAGGAGCACATCTACATCTTATGTACAACACCAACGGGAGACCACATGAGTCAGTCCTACACAGGAGCATGGATTACGAGGACACTCAGCGAGGATGCTGAGTAACATGGACGAACAACGACTATGACACTGGTTGACTTTGATTTTGATTTTAAGGATGAGGACCGATTGATGCACGATCTACGTGATTATACAGGAGATATACAATCGATCGGTGACTTGAGACATAGGAGTGAGTTGGTATACAAGAGAGTAATGGTACACATGTGAGCACTTGTACACCTTACCTCATATTCCTTCACAGGTCTAATACTTCGTCAGACATGACATATGTACGGATTTGTGGGTTCCTTCACAGATCTGATACTTCGTCAGACATGACATATATAAGAATGTGTGAGTTTTGTATGTTGTGCACTTTTTTGATAATATATTTATCTTTCATAAAAAAAATATTCTCGATGTGAGGATAAACTATTAATTTCCAACATTCTAATACCATAAATGTGTTCTAGATACAAAGAGTGTAAAGAATTTAAGGTTTGAATTTCAATTGCGATATATTGTAAAGAATTTTTCTTCTAATAAGAAACGAGTCTAATATTGATTAATTTTTTTTTAGATAAAAAAATATAATTTAGACCCAAAGAATTTATTCTATTCATTTTTACATATATAGAAATATTAAACTATTTAATTTATATTTTTAATATATATATGTGTGTGTGTAGATTGATGTGTAAATGTAGGTGTGCATACAGCTGATGCGGAGATCTTTTCCCACCTGCACAAATTTGAAAGATCACGCCCAGCTTTAAGCCTACACCCCTGCAAGGCTCAGTCCTGCTCCACAGGCCACAGCTAGCTACAACAACAACAACCCACGAAACTCAACTGCGTTTGGCGCCCGATCGATCGACCAGGAAATAAATGAATGGATCTGTCATCGCATGCATTGCTCTTGTTTATGCTCTTCCAAAAGCAGTAACTACCGTGAATAATTGAATAGTAAAAGGTCATTAATTAATTAAGGGCTTTATTTGAAGATGGCCCTTAATTAAGGGTTTGACGTGACTGCTCGTTGGCTGGCTGGCTTTCACGTCGTCCATGTATGCATGACTCACACGGCAAGTTTTTCCCGTACGGAACGCGACGTATGACAAGTCCCCTGCATGCGCGAGCTTGAAGCCCAGGCCTGGCCAACTCAGAAAGAAGAAGAAGAAGAAGAAGCTCATTGGCCTGGCGTACAGTAGCGTACGTCGTTGCGGATTCAGTGGCCAGCTATAAGTTTTCGTGAGCCCTAGCTAGCGAGAAAGTAACAGCATACGGACGGCCACCTGGACCTGGTCCTGGTCCTGTGGCACACGCAACTGAGAGACAGGAGGAAGCTGCATGCAGCCCTCGATCGCAGTTGCACCCTGCGCTAGCCCAGCTGCATTAGACCAGATGAAGAGAGGCGTCGCTGGGTTTTTTTTTAAGAAAAAATTATGGCAAAAATACAGTATGCTGTATATACACTAAAAAAAAATATTTTTATTTTTTTAAAAATTCAAATATTCAAATCTTATGATTATCTGATTAATCTAGTAGGTGATCGATTTAATTTTATAAAAATTTCTCAAAGATAAATCTTAAAGCATAAGTAAAAGTTCACACGATGGCCTAACAATTTTAGTGATTCAAATACGAAAGATGAATATTTTATGCTCTTGAGTTTTGAACCATGAGTACATAGGAAGTACATAGGAAGAGCCCTATGATATACTTACCAGTTGCTACTACACTATAACGCGGGACGAAAAAAAATTAATACTTGGATCTAGTAAACCTTTAAAATAAATAACAAATCTGATATGTTTTATTTTTTATTTTTAAGGGATTCTTCGGATTATATCATGGATGCTATTAAATTTATCATAAATCCCCGGTAGATCATGTTGAAAATTTATGAGATTTTTTTTTAAATTCGAATTCACATATATGCAAGATAAAACATCCTCTTCAAAATCTCACTCTCGTAGAAAAAGAAACTTCTTTGCATGAAAGAAGGATTATCCTTCTTGTTTGAAAATAAAAAAGAGTAGAGGAAGAAGTTTTACAAGTTTTGCATGAGAAGAGAAGAGAATTTCTTTATGATTTTTAAAAGAGATAAGATCCCTTTTTTATGGCGGGATGATTAATTAGTCGTTATAAACTAACTAAATAATAATTGTAATAATGGTTGATTTTACAATTAAATAATGATTGATAAACTAGTTAAATATTTGTTGAATTTGCAATCAAGTAATGACTGGGTCGCCTAGGCAGGTAATGATAAATTTCTAGGTAGATAATAGTTGATTTTCAATTGAATTATCTTTTTTTTTTTTATTTTCAATAGCTCAATCGGTCTAACATAGAAATTTTATTTGAAATTAGATATGTTATAATTTTTTAAAAATAAAAATTATAATTTTTAAAAATATCACATATAATTTTTATACAAAAATAAATATAGAGTAAAGTGATATACATTTTTAAAAATTATTACATAAATTATAAATTTAAATTAAATTTAAAATATTATCATAAAATATAATTACTTTTAAAAAGTATTAGAAATATAAGTGATACGATTTTGTAAGTTAAGGAACAAAATATTTTTAAAAAATAAGTAAAATGTAAATAAAAATTTATGATAATTTTGGTTTTAAAAAAAAGTCATGTTTCTTAGTTTTGAAAGCATGAGCAAATTGCAATAACTATCTAGAATACATTCATTTATTAAAATTCAAAAAGAACTCAATAGTCAAAATTATTAAATCATTCTTTTTTATTTTTTAGTCACTTTGAAAACATCAGAAAATTTAATGATATCTAAAATAATATATGAGTGTTTTAAAGTCTTTTTATTATTTTGAAACTAAAAATGAGCTTCAAAGGTTCCTAGAGTACACTTATCTTTCATATTAAAAATAATATATATATATAAAAAAATAACTTTAGCTAAAAAGTTTACAAGGTTATCTTTAGATTGTTTTATATTTTAAAAATATGGGTATACTTCATGATTTCCTATTGTGATATATCTATTTAAACTTTAAAAAATTAATTGTATATTAATTTGTAATGAAAAATATATCATACGATACTTTCACCTAAAACTTATATATAGCAAAAATTATCACTTTTTGACCTTTTTAAAAAAAATAATTTACTCCTAAACTTATAAATTACTTTGTTCACTATTTTTTACTTTTTAAAATAATAATGATTATTTTTAAAAAAATTATATCTTTCTTAAAAAATTAAATATATTTAAACTTATATTTGTTACCATAATTATATTTTATTAAAGTATTTTTAAATTTATAATGAATTAGTAGTTTTTTACATATATAATAAAATCCATATATCTTTTTCTCTATTATTTTTTAAAATAATCATATTTTTTTAAAATTTATATATTTTTAAAAAATATTTAATGATAATTTTTAAAATTATATATGTTTTTAAAAAAAAATCATATTTTCATATATTTTTTAAATTTTTAATTCACATAATAATTTCTTAAAGTTTATGATATAATTTATATAACTTTGACATTTACAACTTTTAAATATATATATTTAAATATTTTTTCTAAATTGATAACTTAAATACCATTTTTTTTCAGGATTACTATATCAATTTATTCATACATTTAAAAGCTAGGCATTTATATATATATACACATATATATTGATAATCCAAGTATACTAATTTCATTAAGATATAGAGATCAACGGTTCTCTCCCTAGTTTATCCATGCGGATATATCTAAAAATACAACAGTCATACATATCTTCGTAGTCATACTGTCCTTGTAAAGTCATCAACCGCTGAAACAAGTACTTTGCCTGCGGAGACCAACTCTCAAACTCTCAATTTTTTTCACACGTTGATGGGAGAGGGAAATACTTGAACGTCGGAGGAGGGAAAGGGGAGGAGAGATCGCGCCGATCACTGGAGAAAGAGAGTACGTCGGAGGGAGATCGTCGATTGTCGGAAGAGGAGAAAACTTTGATCCCCCAAGGAAAGATCAGGTCGCGAATCCTATTTTCTTCCTAAATTTAGCGATGAATATTTTATTCCGTCGCTATTAACGATAGAATAAAATATTCTGTCGCCAATAATCGATTGATTTTAAAAATTATATTATAGAAATAACGACGGAATATTTAATCCATCTATTCTAATAGCAACAGAAAACAAGTCATTCGTCGCTATTAGCGACATGCATAAACAATCTGTCACTATATATTGAAAATTAAAAAATCCGGCTAAATAGCGACAAATTATTTATGACCGTTGATACTAGCGATGGAATAAATATTATCCGTCACTAAATACGATGAATAATTTAATATGTCGTTAAAATCGTCGCTAATGCACGATTTTTTTTTAGCGTGGGACCGTCGAACATAAGTTTTGCACCAAATTCGATGTCAACACGCGCTGAAACGGGTGATTAAACTGTGGCCTCTTGCTTGACACTATTACACCCTTACCGCTATGTTGTGTCTGGGATCTGATATTTTTAATCTTTTGAAGGTGATTTATTTAATCCTATAAAACTTTTTCATCAAATAAATTTGAAAAGTACAAATAGGCCATGGGATGGTCCAACCAATGAGCTCAAACGGGTGATTTACACGAGCTGATCCTGAGCTATGGGTCAGAGCACCGACGTTGTCATCCCAAGCTATTTTTCTTTTTCTCTTATATATTTTTTTTCCTCCCATCGTAAATCCGAGCTGCAATTCTTTTTCAACGCCATCAGGCCTGGGCTAGAACCTGGGTAGATATTAACATGGCTCCATCTTGAGTCTAACGTCACGAGTGATTTGAGGATCGTACATATTTATTTACACGGTATAAAAATCAAATTCATAATATTTGAGAAACACATTAATCCGTTTATCAATTCGACCTTTTTTTTTCCAAATGAACTGGTGAAGAAAAAATAATTCAGGTGATTTTTTAAAAGATAAAATTAGTTATAAAAAAAAAAATAGATCGAGAGTCAATAAATGGCGTCCTTTTATAATTAATTAATTGTTTGTTTATTTTGCTGAAATATATTTAATTACATCTGCGTGCTTCGATGCCTTCCTCCCTGACCTCTGAACTATAACGTGTTACAGAAGCATCAAACCCACCTTCCAAAACGTTATTTTATGCCAGCGTTGGGCTGCCAACTCCCATGTTGTGACTGTGAGGATTTGTTTTTTTTTTAAATTTAATTACAAAAATAAATAAACAAACATTTTTGTCCATATTAAAATTGAATAAAAATTAAAAGGACACTTCGAATTTTATAAACAGTCAAAAGGGCCTCCATTTAAAAATAAATAAATTAAAAGATACCCATCAAATATTTTGTATTTAAAATACCTCTTATTTCAAAATTATTATAGCAACTACTCCTACACTTTAATTAAAATTATTACACACATAGCATGATTATATTAAAATATTCTTTATCAACTTACTTGAAATTATTTAAATTTCATTGAAATCATTTAAAGGTTATTAAAATCATTATAAAATAGCTATAGTTAGCTGTTACACTATTGTAATTAAATCTTAAATTTTAAAATATTGAATCCTAAATTTTAAAACCTGAATATTATTATATCAACATATTTTTTTAAACTTAGTCAAAATCATTTTAAAATAAATATAGTAGTTACCTAAATAGTTATTACACAATTATAACAACTACAACTTTATTGTATTGCTTATTACACCTTATAACAGCAAGTCCTCTCTTAAATTTGTATGAGTTCTTCATGATAAATTGGCCCATTTTTATTCTCTCTTAAATTTGTTTAGGATATATTAATTTTGTATATTTGTCAAATTTATATAAAATGAAGTATTTTTTTTAAAAAAAATATTTAAGATGATATAAATATATATTTATATAATATAAAATTATAATAAATACATAAATTAAATAAGAGAAAAAATTAATTTATAATGATAATAAAATTTATTGAAATATAAATAAGAATATAATTTTGATATCTAATTGAGATAAAGATTTATAGTAACCCAGGAGGATGTTAACTAATTGGATATAGATTTAATTATTATTGTAGGTAAAGATCAAAAGAATATTTTTTATATTGAAATCAAAAGATTATTTAATTTATTTATTATCAAAATAATATCTCATCCCATTTCAAAACATTTTTATTTATGAAAATATTTTTATTTTTAAGATTGTCATACTAAGATCATAATTATTATAATATAAATACTTCAATTTTGATTGACACTAATAATATTATGTTATAGTAGATATAATTGATAACCGTTATAATATAAATATTTAATTTATAATTGATACTAATTAATATTATATTATAAATCATAATTATTATAATATAAATAGTTTATTTTTAATTAATATTAATCAGTATTATGTTATTAGTAATTTATAATATCATAAAAACTAGAAATATTTTTAAAAATAAAAATAAATTAAGATTGAATGAGATATTATTTTGATAATTATAAATAACAAAAAAAAACGTCCATTAAAAGGATTACAATAAATTGCCCTAGTCTAAAATTAAATAAAAATTATTTATTATTAATAATTTTACATGAAATTCATCATCATGGTCTTTCATAACTGTCTCACACATAAAAAAAAATACTCAAGTAAATCATCGCACGAGAAAATATTTTGGTCGATTTCATCAAAAATCGATCTTTATTAAATTTTATAAATTTATTATATGATAACTAACTCAGTTATGTCCAAGATATTTATTATTAAATAATGATGACAAAAAGTGAAATATTTATCTCAGTATTCTCGTTAATTTATTTTAGGATCAACTAAATTATTAATAATTATTAATTTAAATAATAATTAATATATAAAAAAGAATAAATTTTTTATTATTAAATAAAATTTAATCTCAAATTTTATGACGATAATCTTCTATATACTAGACAATCGTTCGTATAGACTCCATTATTAATAATACACACATGGGAAAAGAGGTTTTAATGGAAACGCGAGCTCGTCGTCGTTATATACTCCAAAGAAGCAGAGAACTTGCGACCAGATCAACCTCTCAAAGCAAAGCTCCTCCGCCGGCGCCGCCCTCTGCTTGCTCTTTCCCTCCACCGCAACCATGCTTCGCATTCTTTCCAGGTTCTAATCGACACACCTATCTCTCAATAATCCTTCAGCCTTATTTAGATCGGTAACAAGAGACTGTGGGGTTTAAACATTCAGGAGATTGGCGATGGTCGGAAGGGAGCAATACTTCTCATCTCCAAAGCCGGTCAGGTTTTCCTCGTCGTCCACGCCACCGCAAGGCGGCCGCAGGTGAGTGGTCTTCTTCCAAGTTTTTCATTAGCTGGTGTCGGCTGGCGGCACGCGTCGTCATCTTCCTCTGTAGTTATGCCATTGAATGCTAGCTAGTTTGATTAGTGAACGATCCATCTCCATCTCGGTTAGAAACAGAATGAATTACGATGCTTAATTACATCGATTCTGATCTTACGATGCTTAATCGCGTTGAATTTGTTTGGCATCTGATTTTGATGGACACTGTCGAATTAAACAGAGGGTTGCTATTTGGTGGATAATTGAGCTTTGCTGTTTAACGATCAACGTCATACAGCGGCGGATTGTTTTGTCGCTGGCATTTGACCGACGTACCAGCTTCGGTTGAGCTGTCGATTGATGCATGTGCGTGGCTGTTTCAGGCTACAGGGGAAGGTGGCCTTGGTGACCGGAGGAGCGAGCGGACTGGGGAAGGCCACGGCCAGCGAATTCCTCCGAGAAGGCGCCGCCGCCGTGGTCATCGCCGACGTGGACGCTCGATCGGGGCGGGAGGCTGCCCGGGAGCTGGGCCCGCAGGCCGACTTCGTGGAGTGCGACGTCACGGACGAGCCGCAGGTGGCCGCCGCCGTCGACTTCGCGGTGGCCCGCCACGGCCGACTCCACGTGATGCACAACAGCGCCGGGATCGCCGGCCCGCTCGCGAGCCCCGACGTGTCGGCCCTCGACCTCACCGCCTTCGACGCGGTGATGGCCGCCAACGTGCGCGGGACCCTGGCGGGGGTGAAGCACGCGGCCCGCGCGATGGCCCCCGCGGGCTCCGGCTCCATCATCTGCATGTCGAGCGTGAGCGGAATCATGGGCGGCCTGGGCACGCACCCCTACACCATCTCCAAGTTCGCGGTAGCAGGAATCGTGAGATCCATGGCGGGGGAGCTCAGCCGCCGCGGGGTGCGTCTGAACTGCATCTCTCCGTTCGCGATCCCGACGCCGATGGTGCTGGAGCAGTTCGGTCAGATATACGGCGGTGGCGCGGGGACGGAGAGACTTCAGTCGATAGTGGAGGGGCTGGGGGAGCTGGCGGGGGCCAAATGCGAGGAGATGGACGTGGCCAAGGCGGCGGTGTACTTGGCCTCCGACGAGTCCAAGTTCGTGTCGGGCCAGAACCTGGTGGTGGACGGCGGATTCACCAGCTACAAGCAATTCAATATGCCCATGCCAGACCGCATTTGATGGTCTGTAGTATGCTCGCCTTCCATGCACATTCCCCTGTCTCTGTCCAGTGCCCTCCTCCTAACAAACAATGCACGACGGACGATAACAATCAATGGTCCGTTTGTATGTAATTGCCTTGCAAATGCTAGCTGTTAATCCAATCGAATTAGGGGATTAGGGTCCTCTCCTGTCCTGTCCTGTCTGCCTTGGAATTAATGCACCATGTGGCGATGTTGCATGGTTCGGCTCGCACGCATCGGAATGTTGGAGGCGGCAGCAGCAAGTCCGCATGCAGCGAGGAAAATCGGGTGGTGGTCGTAGTACGAACCTAGCGCACCAAACTCATTAATGGAGTTGCCGCTAGCTGCGAATGGAATGGAATTGATTGAAAGGAATGTCCTGCCAATTGCTCATGGGCCAATGGACGAAGGAAGGCAAGCCCCCTACAATGATGCAGCGGATTAATCAGACGTATAAAGATTGAATGATCTTAACTCTGATACACGGCAGGGATGTTTTTTTGCCGTGAAATAAAAATTCTAAAAAAGTTGATTGCTTACGTGAATCTTCGCGAATAATTTTTAATTTATAATCGATGAAATTTTAATTGAATCGATTATTTTTAAAATTAATTAATTCAAATAATTAAATATTTAAATTAAAATATTAATAATAAAGGAACATAATTTTTTTTTCTTTTTCATTTATTTTGAAAGAAATCGATTGCTGATTTATTTTTGAGCGAAGCACTACAAAAAAAAAGAGCACTGATTAGTGACGAAATTTTCCGTCGCTAATTGATATTAGCCACCGAATAGCGACCGAATAATTCGGTCCCTATCCGGTGCGTCGTAAAAAAATTTAACGACGAAATTAAAATTTTCGTCGCTATTAGCAACGGAATATATAATTTCGTCGCTAAATGTATTTTTTTAATTTTTTAAAAATAAACAAAAGCAACGGAATTATAAACGACGAAATATATAATTCCGTCGCTAATTACATTTTTTTTAAAAAAAAATATATCGTAACTTAGCGATGGAATTTTAAAATTCTGTCACTAATTTTAATTTATTTTCACATATCCATTTTATTTATGTCTCTTCCCTGTTTATATAAACACATATACATAATAAACCATCACAACCGATAGTTATCACAATACACAACATAATCATAAGTTAACATAAAACCACCACAATACATCCAAACATGATAAATAAATCTATAATTCATAATCTAAACATAACAAACAATACAATACATAATCAAATCTGAACATATATTTCGGATATAAACTAACATCCAATACAATAACATATAACATCCGATACAAGACATCCAATACAAAAATATAACTCAATATCATCTTCGATCCTGCATAATATTATAGGTTATGAATATAATAGTAAATTTTAAAATTAAATTATAAAAGGAACAACTATTTATCCTAAAATTACATAAACTAATAACACATATTTTATTGCTGAGAAAAAAACATACCTTAGTTTTAAAATCATGGATATTTGTATATTGTACTAGACATATTTGAAATGGATCAAGAAAAAATATTTTATAATTAGAGATGAATATAACTTAACAAAATTATTGTAATATTTTTCATTGAAACACAGAGATAAATAAAAAACTAAGTTATATTATAATATACCTCAAAATGAGCTAC
>JBBUKS010000113.1:3647270-3671764 GCA_038050645.1 Hedychium gardnerianum | reverse complement strand
GCACGTGACTGCTACCATGACCAGCTTGTGGATGTTATTGACCCTGAAATAAAATAAAACAAAAAGTTAAAACTACGAAACAGGAGAAAAACTTAAACGAAAATAAGAAAGAACTTGGGTTGCCTCCTAAGAAGCGCTTGTTTTTAGTTATTTTCTTGGCCCTTTATTATGTTTCTAAATCTCGCTAGTGCCAGAGTAAGATACTTCCGAACTTTCTTGACAATGACCCAAATTGTGGAGAGAGCTATCAACATGGGATCAATATCATGAAGCAACACTACCTCCATCTTCATCTCCTTGAAGATTCTTCCTGGAGGTCGGAGATGGTTCAGTCGAAGCATCCAATTCCAAGCCATATAAAAACCTACACACCCAATGCATACTTCCCACACGCATGAGAGATAAGAAAGAACTAGAAAAATATCATGTATAATTGAGTATTTATCAAAGAATGAGTCACATCCAACAAAATCACTTACAGGTTCATCTATGGAATTTTCTAAAAGATCACAAGAGATACTAACATTGCATTACTGAAAGGTACCTGAAGGTTCCAAACAAGTGAATGTGACTTTCTCTAGGTTAAGGGTTCTAGCTCTGGCTCAGGTGATGGTGTCTCTAAAGATTGTGATTCTTGGGGCTTTTCTTTTACTGCAAAAGTCCTTACACTTTTATCATCAACAAATTCAATTCTTGCAACACCCATAATGTCCAATAAGGAAGTGATTCTAGGAGCGTTGCTTCCATAACACGAGTCCTTACACTTCTATCCACAACAACATCATTAGTAGTGAAAAGTACACTAACATCAACATCAACAACAGGAGAATCAACAACTTCAATAGTAATCTTAAACTGATCATCCTCATCACAATCATCATCAGAAAAATCTATATCACTATAACAACCTATAACCCCAATAGGTAAATCCAAAAATTTGCAAGCAACCACATCATCATCATAAAATTTGCCAAATTCTTCATTGTTCTTGGTTTCCACTAGCCTTTATAGAAAATAAATTGGCAGTACATAGGTCCTCAATGGAGGCATTGGACTGAATTTACTTTTCTTTTCATCAGATTCCCTTTGAGAATGTGGCGGAGGTCCAAATTGCTCATCTAGCTTTGGTTTGACCAATCGTTGAGGGATTGGTATCGGTGGCTTATAGACCCTTACTGGAGTGGTGGAATTGAGTTTTTCTAATTCTTTTGTTGATTGTGGCGAAGGCTTGTCAAGTTGTGGCTCAAATTCGTCATGGCAAAAAAAATTCTCCTAAGATTCTGAGAGTTGTGGTGGAGGTCTTAATGAATTGTGAAGCCAATTCCTCAATCTTAGGATATGACTGATTGAACCCCTCATTTTGTAGCTTGATGACATTCTCCATCAGATTCTTAAAATTTCCTAGCGACTGAAATAACTCTTGATTGGCATTCAAATTGACATCCATAGCTCGCATTTCTAGGATTGACATCATCCAACTTTTATCTGACCATTTATGTAAGTTCAATATCACTTGATCAATTAAGTTGTATGCTTCATCCAAACTTTTATTCATCTAAGAACCTCCTCCTGCTGAATACAATAAAGACTTATTTGAGAAAGATATCTCTGTGTAGAATAAATGAAAAGTCAAGCACTTTTCCAAACCACGATGAGGACACGGCCATAATAAACCCTTAAATCTATCTCATGCTTCAAATGGTGACTCTCCATATATCTTAGCAAAGCTTATGATTTTATTTCTCATATATATCGTCCTACTTAGAGGGAAAAAGTGATTCAAAAATCGTTGCTCTAGTTGTTCCTAGCTTGTTATACTTTGTTGAGGGAGAGAATACAACTACGTCTTTGCTCTATCTTTGATACTGAAAGGAAATGCCAATAACCGAATAGCATTAGCAGAGACTCTTTCACAATTCACCATATTGTAGTATTCTTGAAATATCTCAAGGTGTAAATAAATATTTTCTGAATTTGCTTCTCCTAATTGGTGACCTTATATCATGGAAATTAATGCTTGGTCTAGTTGAAAGTTATCAACATCGATTTGAGGTAGCACAATAGGATATCTCGCTCTTATAGATATAGGTGTGAAAAACTCTCTCAAAAGCCTGATTGCAATGTCAGATCTCATTGTATCTTATTAAAAAAAATTAGTAGGTTTTTGAAAAATATCACAATCACCTACAAAACAAAATTATTAGAAAAAACAATAATGTAGAATTTAAATAGAAAGAAAGAAAATGCAGAATTTTTTAACAAAAAGAAAGATGTCTAGAGTAACTAAATTCTTAGTCAACTAATGTCAATCAAAAATTATCCCCGGCAACGGCGCCAAAAACTTGTTGTCTCACCAAAAGTACACGGCTGAATCATCAAGTAATAAAAATATTGATCCACAAGGATTGTTGATTAAGCACTAGTCGAGTTCGCAAAGCAAGCTATCTAGACAATCAAAGTTGTGCGTGGTCAAGAGAACAAGAGAGAGGAGAGAGAGAGAGTTGAGAGAGCAAGAGGAGAAGGTTTGAGAGAGGGCTTAGAGCAGAGGAGGTCAAGAGAAAGCAAGTAGTCGAAGGGGGATGTTGGAATTGAAAGGAACGATTCTAGGACTTCGGTTTCATTATGATGTACTATGAATTATTCATCCCTTTACCCTCCATGTCTACATCCTTGTAGAGATCATAACCCTTGCTAGACTAGTCCCCGTGATTTACCTCCTCCGTGTTGGTCCTGGGACGGGCTGGCGGGGGCGCTGGGGGCGAGCGCTTCGCCTTTTTGCCATCTTGTAGGGATCCTAACCAAATTACTGGTATGAACCCATGAAGGTTACACCGGAATGTTTACACCATTGCCTTCCAATGCCACTAAATAGAAGAGGTAATATAGAAAGTCTGGTTAAAAGTAACCCTTTGTAACTAAGGGCTTCCCGGTCATACAGTCTATAGATTACACAAGTCACTTCCTAACATTGGATTGGTGAAAACCCATTAAACTCTAATTAGCTAATCCCTTATGGAGAATTGACCCTTATTTCAAGGTGATAACTCTAGAAAGTCTGGTTAAAGGTAAACCTCTGTCACTAAGGACTCCCCAATCATATAATCTAATGTCTCTCCTCTACATAGTGACCAATTCTTCATATCCATACACTTCACACGCACATTCAATCAAACACAAATAAGACATCACACACATTGAACAAGTCATAAATATGTCATTGAATAAGAAAATTAGAAAATTCATAGTTTACACATCAACTTCACGTTATAATTACTCCATACATCCTAGAATTTGGAGGAAGAAGGAAGAACAGACCAAAGACATGAAAGTAAACATTCTTACAACCCAAATTTGAGAATTGAGGAGGAGAAGAAATTCTTAGTGAGGAGATTATCGGTGTCTTCGGGATGTTTCCCTGCTCCAGAAGTGGATGGATCGTCGTGACGTCTCTTGGATGGAAGCTCTTGGGGAAACCCTCCCCCTCCCCCCACCCCCCGCCCTCTCCCCATTAAAAAGTGGATATTGAGCCCTTTTTATAGGTCCCCACGGGCTGGGTTCGATGCCACACAACTGTGCCTAGGAGGCACGGTTGTGTCTTGGCATTCCCCAAGTAAAAGACAAGGTAGAGCAGTGGGAAAGTGGCAAAAGAAAGGCACGATAGTGCCAAAAGGCATGGTCGGACCGTGATTCTTTCTAGAAATTCTTTGGACTCGACTGCAGAACACACAGCCGTGCCTTTGAGACACGGTCGAGCCATGGATGATTCTAGAATTCCTTTGAGGCATGACTTGAGAAGACACAGTACGGTCATGTCGTGGGGCTTGTTGGAAAGTTGGCCCTGGTCTCTTAGGAGATACTACTGTGCCTATGAGGTACGATCATGTCTTGGCCGATGAAGGCACGGTCGTGCCTTGAAGAGTCACGGTCGTGCCTTGAAGAGGCACGATCATGCTTGCTGTTTTTTTTCCCCAATGTTGCTCCAATGTCTATTTTGCTCCATTTTAGCTCCAAATTACATCTTGTCAATCAAAATATAAAGAGCGTAGATCTCCGAACCAAATGAGTAAAAGCATGACAATATAGTGAAATAGGATATGATAATATAGATCATACTTAGTGAAATATAAGTAGATGTGCAACAAGTAATGACTAAAAATATATATAATCTATGCACATCAGATACGAACTGGAATCTCTTCGTAGGTTGCATTTGGCTGAAGTAAGACCGATATATCTCTTGGAATATGAGTAGGATGTGGTACATATTTCATTAATATGGAGGTAGTGATCGTCAGCAAGCTACCGCACCTATCCATTCCAATATCTGAAATTCAGATCTAAATTTGCACCCCCTACGAGTTTGCGTGTGAGAGAGAGTCTCTCCGTATACATGTTCACAACTTTAATTATTGTGATTCATTATAAATCAATTATAAAGTCACAAAAAAATTTGTTGGTGAAATCGTCATCAGGTCAAAGTTTGACCAAGTTGACTAAGCTCGGGTTGGCTCGAGCTTGAGCTTTAATGTTTGATAATATGTGAGAGAGAAGTCAAGTAAGTCAAGGGAGGACCTGACACTTGACATAGGAATGTCCTACTAGAGATTAGGCAAGTAAAAGTCCTAATTGAGATTAGGCAAGAGGAGACCTAGTAGGACCAGGCAGTGAAAGTCCTAACTGAGGTTAGGAAAGAGAAAAGACCTAGTGGGACTAGGTAGTGAAAGACCTAGTGGGACTAGGCAATGAAAGACCTAGTGGGACTAGGCAATGAAAGACCTAATGAGACTAGGCAGTAAAAGTCCTAACTGAGGTTAGGCAAGAGGAAAGACCTAGTGAGACTAGGTAGTGAAAGTTCTAACTGAGATTAGACAAGAGAAAATACCTAGTAGGACTAGGCAGTGGAAGACCTAACTGGAGGTTAGGCAAGGAGAAGTTCTAATTGAGGATAGGCAAGGGAAAGTCCAATGGGAAGGTTGGCAAGAGCAAAGTCCAAGTGGGTCAGGGAGGACCAAACACTTGGTGATCGGAAGTCTTAACTGAGGTTAGGCAAGGGAAGTCCTAACTGAGGTTAGGCATGGAAAGTCCTAACTAAGGTTAGGCAAAGGGAAGTCTAAGTGACTCAAGGAGGACCAAACACTTGGCATGAGTGAGAAAGTCCCAATGGATTAAGGCTGACTAGATATTGGACAACGGAAAGTCCCAACAGGTCACAGGTGACTAGATGTTGAATAGAGGAAGTCCTGGTAGGTTGAGGTTAACCAGATACCAGGCAAGACTAGAATTCAGGCCTGAAAAGATTGAATTTAGGGTTACCAATCGATTGGTAGGAAGTGTCAATTGATTGGTAAACCCTAAACTGGATTCCGAGGTTTTAGGCTTAAGCCAATTGATTGGCTTGAGACACCAATCGATTGGAAGAAGCAAAATCGTGATGGAACAGTAGACTACCGAATCGATTGGCTCAATCGATTGGCAGTGATTTCTCATAAACAGTAGGCTTCTAAATCGATTAGCTTAATTGATTCAGAGTGGTCAATTGATTAGGGTAATCGATTGGGAATTATTTTTTGAGTGAACATAAGGTTTGTGAATCAATTAGGACAATCAATTCAACCATAATTCTTGAGTGAACAGAAGCCTCTAAATCGATTAGGGCAATCAATTAGAGGCTAACCAATCGATTGGATATGTGAAGAAGAGTCGTTCTGCAGGTTTTGAACAGTCGAGATGACGTGACAATCGATTGGGGCAAGGCCAATCGATTGGGAAGCGTTTTCAACCCGAGAGAAACCCTAGAAAAGGGGGTTTGTGGAGCTTTTGAAGATGTCAATTCTTGGTGATTCTGGAGCAAAGTACTATTGCATTTTCGAGTCAACAAGAGGCAATCCAAAGCAACAAGATAGCAAGCTAAGCAAGATCTCATTGTAAAGTTTACTTTCATTTTCACTTGTGTATTTTGTTGTGTTTATTGTGTTCTTGTGAGAACAAGTGTACGAGGCTTCTCCGCCTCGGGAAGATTTCTAAGAAGGAGACATTCATAGTGGAGATGTGAGTGTAAGAAGAGTCAACCCTTGGATTAGTCACCTCAAGGAGGTGGAGACTAAGTAAAATCGAAGGTGTTAGCATTGAGGAGTCTTCGCTTCAAAGTTATCGCTGCCATTCAAGTTCAAGAAGCGATCAAAGCTATTAACCCCCCCTCTAGCTCATCTCAAGGTCCTAACAAGTGGTATCAGAGTGAGGTCACTCTTCATCGGACTAATCGCTGAAAGGAGTAAACGACTAAAGGAAGAAGAAGAAGTGGATGTTTGAAGCCCTAAATTTCAACAAGTCTAGGACTTATCATCAAGGAGCTCAACTTCAAATGGATTTCCGAGATGGGTTCAGTTACGACATCCGAGTGCCTCCATCATTCCAAATGGGAAGCTTCAATCATTGGAAATCAAGAATGGAAATTTTTTTGATGATGGCATAGAGCAATGGTTTGCTCTAACAGAAAGATTTGAAGCCCCAATTGATGGTCAAGGCCTCAAGAAAAAGAAATGGATCGAGGAACAACTCAAAAAATTTGAGACAAACAACAAGGTAACCCAAAATTTGGTTAATATATTGCCTAGCAATATCTGGTGTAAGATAGGTAATTACAAGGATACAAGTGAGTTGTAGAGCAAATTGGTTAAGCTCCATGAAGATCCATCCTCAATGGAAAGTAATGAAAAAGACAAAGAGGGAAATTCTTTGTTTCAAGTACATGAGGATTCGGAGGTTGAGAGGCATTCAACATCCAAGGAGGAAATTGAAGAAACATCCACCTCAAAGGTTGAGGGGGAGAGATCGTTGACACCGGAGCAAGAAGAAGCATCAACTTCCGAAGTCAATGAGGAAGAACCATGTGCCACCCCTACAAGTAAAGAAAGTATAACAATTTCAATTTGTAAAAATAAAAATTATATCATATGTTTTGAGTGTAGGGGAAATGGGTATTATAAGAGCAAGTATCCATGATTAGTCAAGAAGAAGACTAAAGTGACACCCAAAGTGACAGAGAAATCAAAAGAGGTTGGCCCCATGATACGAAAAGGCAAGGAGCACATTAAATGTTTTTCTTGCAATCAAAAGGGACATTATCGGAATCAATATCTAAGGGGGAGGAATTCGACCAAGAACAAAGGAGGAAGCTCAAGTCAAGGGGGATCTCCCAAAAGCAAAACTAAGGTACCATTAGTTAATGGTATTGCTTTATGTCATGATAAAAAGCATGCTAAAGATAAATGTTATCATTTTAATTCTATTTATAATGAAATTAGAAAACATGAAAAATGTAAGGAAAATTACAAGTCATTTCATGCTAGAATAACCTAAGAATAAGACTTGATAAACTTCAAAAGACCTTAAGAAAATGACAAATAATGTAAAAGGGTCCAAGAACCAAAACCTAGGCTTAGATAGGCAAGAAACATTCAAGGGAAAGAAAGGTTTGAGATACAAACTTAAAGCCAAAGAGAATGTGCCATCATACCATAAAGTTTCATATAACTATAGAACTAACCCTAGGACTAAGAGTCAAGTCAAGGTTACAAGGGAGGTTATCCCTAGAGTTGATCTTGAGGAGGCTTCTAAGAAGTCTAGGAAAGTCATCAAGAAGGTATTAGGGAAATTATCCTTAGTGAGTACCTAGTACACCCAAGGAGCACCAATAGATTTTGGATTCCTAAGAGTGTGTTCTCTACACCCTAAATGAGTATAGGGTATGTCAACTCTAATTGGATGGGTAGCTAACCCAACCATGGTGAAGTTGACATCTTAGGGCATTTTCAAGGTGTTGTGAAACTTTGAAAATAAGAAGTTGATTTTTACTCTTGAAGAGTAAAATGTGCCAATAAAATTTGAGGAATAGATTAATCAAATTGGTACAAATGAATTAGAGTTCAAGAGAATGCCAAGTTGGGATTTGGGCATTTTCTAGGGAGATGAGGTCAACTTAGGTTAATTTTTGGCATAGTATTTAGTTATTAACACTTAGATGAAAATTCTAGGTATTTTTCTTTGTGCTATAATTGTATATTTTGTGTGCCCTATCACATGCCATGACATAATATCTTAGCATTCATATTGTTATGAAAATACTACATGTCATGTCATACATGCTTCATTAAGCTATGATAGTTTTTCTTTTGAAAAATACTCATTTAATGTATGTCATAATCATCATCATGCATTATTTTAAATTTCTAATTTCTTGAAATTAAAGGACAAAGGCATAAATTGACATCCTAGATAGGATGATCAAAGTTAAAATCTCTAGATAGAGATGCATGATCCCTTAGGTTATGAAAAATCTATTTTACATCTCACAAGACTATAAGATGACTTGTATATGTTAAGTGAGATGTTAAGAAGATGAACAAAACTCAAGATGTTGATTTAGTGCATCTATTTGAGTTTTAGTTTCATCAAAATATATTGATTTTGTGAAGTCCAATTATGGGGAAAGCTAATGTACAAGTCATGTGCATTTAGCCCATAGATCATGGTTGAAAATTAGTTTTAAAAAACAATTTCAAAAATATTTTGGAAAACCTTGGTGAAGTCTATTTATTGATAGAAATCACCATTGATTAGTTAGATACAAAGTTGAGTGAAACATTAAAGTTTTTAATGGTTTTCAATTTTGTATCATTCTTTGAAAATGGGATGTATTTTCATAAAAAAAATATTTTTCCATGATAATATATGACATAAGTAATGTCTACATAAAATTTCATGATTTTTTGAATGTCGTAGAATTTTTATGTGTTTCTGAAATTGGGTTTAAAATCATTTCTGAAAAATCAAAAATGTCAATCGATTGACCACTGTTACCAATCAATTGGTACATGTCGTAATCGATTAGAAGATGAAGCCAAATGATTAACCCTATTTTAATTCAGCATAAAATGGTGCTGAATCGATTACTCAAAATAATTCAGCCACTCCAATCGATTGATGTCAGTTATAAATCGATTGAGAAATGTTGATTTCGGCTGAAATGAGTCTATATCAGTCAATTAAACCATGTTTAGGTCATTTAACCATTTCTAACCCTATGAAATGCTTGGTTAAATATTTAAGGATAATTTTCTTGATGAAAATCAGAAGGGAATGATGTTAAAGGTGACTAATGTGGACTTGAGGGAGAGTTTTAGATTCAAGGTTGAATCTTTAATGTCATGACTTCAATTTTGGAATTTTCTAGAGGTTTAGGAACATCAAATCATTATTGGTGCAATGATAGAAGTTGGAGCATACTTTGAGAGGAGGTTCTCCTTAAAGGTATGAATTGGGAGATTTGAAGGATAATGGTTGAAGATTGAGCATGCTTGGAGGGGGAGGTCCACATTAAAGGCATGGTTTGGGTTGGATGCTCTAGGATGAGCGTTGGTTGAAGGGTGTTTGCTCAAGGTTTAGCATTGGAAACAATGAAAGGTATGAGATTTTTATTGGAAGTTTGGAGGTTAAAGAGGGATGAATCTTGGGAGAAGATTGTTGATGTGTGCCAAAGGGGGAGAATGTAGGATTTAAGTTAGGAACTCTCATTCATGCTTTGGCATGGGATGAAGATGGTGTTGGATCATAGGAGACAAGAAAGGGGGGTGAATCTCGTTCAATTAAAACCTTTTCTTTTCTTATATTTGTAAAAATGAAATAGAGTATTAGCAGCGGAATAAAAAGAGAGACAAAGACGCAATTGGTTTTACTTGGTTTGTAGTCCAGCGAGCGACTACTACTCCAAGGCCTGCGACCCTTGGCCGCTTCCGATGGGAAATCTAATATAGTTCTTCTCTCCGAAAACTTTTGGAGAAGAAGCAAGGTCATCCAGGTATGAATACAATATACTAACAAACTATGCAAGTACAATAAAGAATACCGACAACAAGTATATGAAGTGAAACATCGGTTGTCGGAAGCCTCTCGACATCGTAGTGGTTGTAGCTTGTACGAGTAGTCACAACAGAGATGTGAATGAGTGTAGTAGAAGATTGAATGAATGAATGAGTCAATCACATGACTCGGAGCCCAAGGTCTTCCTTTATAGGAGATGTTCTACTAATCCCTCGTTATGTCGATTGATCCTTTCAGTCTGATCCTTTTATCCGTCGACTAAACTCCGCGTCTTTCCTTCTTTGCTTTGATCCAATTTGTCTGATCCAGTGATTTTCTCTTATCAGTCGGCTAATAAAGCTTATTCGTCGACGGATCCTGATGTATTCCGTTTTTGCGTTGATTTGATCTGATCTCTACCATTACTAAATTTGGATCAGTCGACTGATCAATTTTATCCGTTGATCGAACAACCTATTAACCATATGTACGAACTTCATCTGATTTGTGCCACGTTGGTCGGATCGGTCGATTGAACCTCCTGTTCGGTCGACCGAACCCTCGGTCAACCCAAAACTTTGTTTATCTGCAAAACAAAATTAGCACAGTAATATAATGGTAGTTATGCAAAATAGAGTTAGATAGATATGAATATGCATGAGTAATATAGAGAGTTAGGATTGTCTTGGTCTCAACTTAGAAACCTCCATTGGTTTCTTCAATTGGATCAGCGCCTATGATTTGTCCCTATCGGGACATGGCCTCACTGCACTCCCTCCAAGAGCTTACCTCAACTTACCTGCCAAACATCTGGTCATTCAGACCTATTTGGACTTTCTCTGCTTAATGTCTGATCGACCTGATCTACTAAGACTTTTCTGCATCACCAAGTAAACCTATACTTAGGTTTACCAAAATCCATTGGTCTGGTCGATTGAAAACCTTTCGGTCATACATGCTTGGAGTTCACTCCTCCAAGACTTCTCATTCATTACCTAGGGTTGCCTCTCTCTGGGATTTTCCCTTTGCTTATAGTTCACTCCTCTAAGACTTCTCATTATCTAGGGTTATCTCCCAATAGGGTTTTTCCTTTGCTTAGAGTTCACCTCTCTAAAACTTCTCATTACCTAGGATTAACTCCCCCTAGGGTTTTACTCTTGCTAAGTATCGGGTCACCTTGACCTGCTTGGACTTGCTAGTCAATCGGTAGACTACTCACCCTTGCCTAACCGCAGTCAGGACTTTCTCTTGCCTAACTACAGTTAGGACTTTCTCTTGCCTAACCACAGTTAGGACTTTCCCTTGCCTAACCTCCAATTAGGACTTTCTCTTTGCTAGTCATCCGTTCAACCTTGACCTAACTAGACTTCTCACATGACTAGGTCAATCTTGATTTGACTTCATTAAACATATTCTCAAACAAACATCAAAATCTTGGAGGTCGATTGCACCAACAATCTCCCCTTTTTGATGTTTGACAAATATGTTTAAGTTAGGATAATTGCTTAACCCAACTTATCAAGTCAAAATAGTTAGGTTTGTAACTTAAACCCTTTTTCTCGCCCTTTGTCACTCATCAAAAAGAAACGTACATAAATGTTTTGACTTCTAAGGAACTCCTTAGATTTGCAGTAACAAGCATTTATTTCCTTAAAAACTCCCTTATCCTCTTGAAAGATAATTTATAATTTCAACTTTTCAATTTTGAAGAACTTCTTGAAAATTAAAATATTTTGCAAAAAATATTTTCAAGATATTTTTCAAAAGAAATTTTCAAAAATATTTGTTAAGGCTTAAAATATTTTGCAAGACTAAGATATTTTCCAAATTAAAACTAATGCTTCAAAAAATAGTTTTTCAATAAAGTTTGCAATCGTGATTTCAAGTAAAAATATAGTTTTCAAGGGTTCAAAGGAGAAATAATGATTTCAAAATAACTTTTCAAGGATTTTTTGAAATTTTTTACAAAAACATTTTCAATTATTTACAAAAATATTTGCAAAGTATTTTCATGGAACACATTTTCAAAGTAAAAAACTATTTTTCAAGCATAATTCCGAAGGTGTTTATTTTGAAATCTTTTGAAAAATAATTTTTGAAGGCAATATTTTCTAAACATAATTTTGAAAATGTTTAAAGCATTATTTTTAAAAATATATTCAAAAGAATTTTGAGAAGAAAAGAAATTATGTTGACAAAATTTTCAAATATATTTTTGAAAATATTTATTTGAAATCCCTTTTTTAAAATATGTCTTTCAATAAAATCTCCCTCTTAACCTAACACTTCCTTAGGAAATCCTATTTAACAACAAGGAACACATTCCTATGTGTCTAGAGGTTTAGGAGATCATGGTTGACCTAAGGATCTATAAACGTAGGTGTTGGTTAACATTTTTTTCAAGGGTATATAATTTTTTAAAACAATTATATATTAGTACACTGAATCAATCAATGTTTTGAAACTAACTTTAAGAAAATAAATGTATAAGTTTTAAAAAACTATTTCAAAAATATTTTTCATTTACTTTTCCAAGCATCTCTCTCATTCTAGATTTTTCAAACATGGTACCGTAAGTGTATTATGAGATGCTTAATCTTAATTAACATGATTTATCAAAGGTAAATTCATAAATTAATTGTTTACATTAATTAAACTTGAATTAGTTAATTGAGAATTTTCTTAGTTAATAAGAATTTTTGATTGAAGAATTTATTAAATTTAAATTATTTAAGTTAATTTAATTAAAGTTGTTTAAGTTTGGATTAATAATAATTAATTTAGATTTAAGTTATAATTAATTTTGATTTAAGTTAAGATAATTTGGATTTAAGTTAAGATTAATTTAAGTTAAGATTAATTTAAGTTAAAATTAATTAAAGTTAAAATTAATTAAGATATAAAGTTTAAGTTAAAATTATTTAGATTAAGTTTAAATTTTAATTAAGAATTAAATTAATTAAGTTAAGATTATTTAAAAATTAAGTTAAAATTAATTAGAATTAATTAAATTTTTTTAATTAAGAATTAATTGATTTCAGTTTAATTAATTATTAATTTAACAAAATTTTCAGATTAATTAAATTAATTTGATTTGTTTTTGGATGATTTAACTTAATTTGATTTGATTAATTGATTAATTAAATTTTTTTATTAATTAATTAAAGTTGTTTAATTTAATTTAGGATTAAATTAATTAATTAAGTTAAAATTGGTTTTGTTAAAAATTAAATTTAAATTTGGATTAAATGAGATTTGTTAATTAATTGTTTATTTCGGATTGATTAATTAATTATGATTGATTAATTGTTAAGTTTTGATTAATTAAATTATTTAGCATTAATTAAATTAAGATTGATTAATTATTAAGTTCTAATTAATTAATAATTTAGCATTAATTAAATTAAGATTATATCTTTATTAAAATTATTTAAATTCATTAAAAATTTTAAGTTAATTTTGAATTAAATTAATAATCTTTTAAGTTAATTAATTGTTTTAAGTTAATTTACTTTATAATTAGTTATTACGAATAAACTCAAATTGTTATATTCAATTAATTATGTTACAAATTAATTTTGGATTAATTGTTATTTCAATTAAGTTAAGATTGAAGTTAGTTTAGTATTAATTAATGATTATTTTCAAATTAATTATGATTAAAATTAATTGATTAACTCAATTTAAATTAAAGTTATTAATTAATAAAAATTGTTTAAATTAATTATTTTTGGATTAAGTTAATTGTTAAATTATTTATTCAGATTAATTTAATTAAAATTGTTTTGGATTGAATTAAAAATTAATTAATTAACTTCAAATTATTAATTAATTTAATTAATTTAGGGTTATTAAGTTAAATTTGATTAGTTAATTGATTAATTAATAGCTTGATTAATTGAAAAAGATTGTTTAACCCTTGTTAGATTCAAACTCAATTTTGGATTCATTAAGAAAGAGTTTATAGGATAAGCTTCCAGGCTGTGGTGAGTCACATGGACATTATTAAAGTAACCAAGTGCCTAAGACAACTTTTCAAAAATGACCAACCCAAAGAACTTAATACTAAGTTTTGGTCTAACTAGCTCATATTTAACTATGGTAGCTTCAGCTAGATCCACTAGACCTAGTACACCAGGTAGAACACATATAATTCAACTTAGACATGCATTCTACATAGCTTTCTTAACCTACTATCATCCCAACCTATTCCGATACTAGGTTGTCAAGGTTGGTTAAACCTTTTTCTATCTAACCGTTCAAAATTAAACCAATAACATAAAAATACATGACATTGCATATATTAATTAATTTTAACGTATGCATGATCATAGTAAGAAGTCAAGCAAATCAAGTCAAGCAAGTCATTGGTTTCTTTGAGTTTAGAGTTTTAGGATTTAGGGTTTAGGGTTTTAGGATTTAGGGTTTAGGATTTTAGTGTTTAGTAAGTTTGATTTGTGATTGATTATGACTTTATTGATTAGTTTTATAATTAAAGGATACTTGATTATAACTTGGTTTGTCAAGTTTAAGTTTTTGATTTATATTTGACTTAGATTTGTAACTCAAGTCTAGATTTTGTGAGTTGGTAAAATTATTAATTATCTTCTCTAATTTATCAATTTTATTTTTCAAAAGATTATTTTGTTTTTCTAATTTTCTAAAACTTGAATATGAATTTTTAAACTTTGAAAATTTATTTTCTTTGTTAAAATTCAAGGTAGAATTTTGATTTTTGTATGTTGAAAACTTATTTTTCAAATTTTTATTTTTAAAAATCAAAGAATTATTTTCTGAATTTTTATTTCAATTTTTATTAATTAATTTTGAATTGTTCTTATTCGGATTTGAATTAACTAGATTAATTAAATTATTTGAATTAATTAATTTGTTTAAGTGAACATGCATATCTAATTTTTCAAGAAAATCAGGACTAAAACAATAATGATTAGCTGAGTTGTTATTACTAACATATGTTGTAAAAATTGAATTTTTATGTAATGTAAACTTGCCAACCTTAATTGCTTACCCTGGATCTTTGGGTCTTCTTTCTGGGCATTGACTTTTGTAATGACCCATTTATTTGCACTTAAAGTATTTGATGTGCTCCTTTGTTTTGAGGACTCCTGGCATCGGTTCCTCTTTTGCCTCCGGTTGTGCGGATCGACTCTTATAAGTAAGACACTTACTTTTGTAGTGTCCTCTTTCACTGCATTTAAAACATGTTATATAATCTTTAAATTTTGAATTTACAATATTACCTTTTGAATCCTAGTTGGGATTCTCCCTCTTGACCATTGCCGTCTCGGATTTGGATTCAGATTCTTATTCTGACTCGGGTTCAGATTCATCTACCTTTTCCTTAGCCATTAATGCAATGAAGCTAATTCGGTCTGGTTCTTCTGATAATGACTCGTACTCGGACTTGGATCTTGATTCAAATTCGGATTCTACTTAATCTTCTAGCTTCAACGAATCCTCTTGAAGCTCGATCAGTCGAGTCCAAAGTTCGTGAGCATTTTTGTACTTTCCTAATATATACACGATTTCATTAGGTAAAACATTAATTAACATATTCATTACCTTTGTGTTTGCCTCTGAGTCTCGAGCAGGTTTTTTCAATGTTATCCAGTTGTCAAGATTTTCACTTCCTACGAACCATTCCATTGCTCGCCTCCCATGATTGAAATTGTCTTGATTGTATGGTGGAGGCTCGTAGATATTTCGCCCTTCTTGGTGCTCCATTTTCTTTGCACTATTATAAAACTAAAAGAGATTTCGAAGACTTCGTCTTGGGATGAGCAGTGCGAGATAAAAAAAATATGAACAGAAATTGTTTTAGAGAAAAGATGAAGAAAAAACACTAGAAAGACTGTTAAGTTTTTTCAGAGTAGCCTTGCTCTGATACCAATTATAGGACCGTTGAGAATAAGAGGGGGGTGAACCTCGTTGCTTTTAAAACTTTTCTTTTCTTTTAAAACTTATCAGAATACGAGTACGCAGCGGAATAGAAATAAAGAAAAACAAGAGCGAACACACGTAGATTTTTTATTTGGTTCAGAGCCCATATGACTCCTACTCCAAGACCCACGACCCCTTGGATCGTATCCGTTGGGTAATTCACTAAAGGTCTCCTCCGAATCTTCGAAAGAAGAAATCAAATATAGATGAAAGAGATAGTAACAACTTTACTACTCTTTTAGTTATGCAATAAGAACAAAGTTACCGACATAGAATAGTAATTGAAGCTTGTTGTCTGCGTTGCTCTCGGTGCGGAAGCTTTCTCAAAGACGATCTTGGCGCTGAGAATGAGAGCACGAAGTGGGAGAGTTGGTTGTTCTGAAAACTGATGCATAGCATTCCCTTGAGGCTCTTTTTTATAGCCGAACCAGTAGCTAATCAGATCCCACTGATCATGCTGAGCTTCCGAATTCGGAGCTGAATCGACAGAACCTTAATGAATCTGCTCGGGTTTGTGTCCAGCTTCACAATCTGATCAGTCGCGAAATCATCTTGATCTGTCGACTAAACAACTTTATCTGTCGATTGAACCCAAGCTTCCTTTCCGACTGATCTCCGTGAAATCTGTCGACTGAACAAAATTATTCGTGATAGAACCCTTTTTACCTTTTATGCTATGATCTAATCTAATCTTGGACAAATCTCTGATCAGTTGACTAATCACCTTGATCCGTCGATGGAACAAGTTTTTGGATCTGTCGATTGAACCATCCTATCCGTCGACGGAACCATTCAGTTCCTACAAGACAGTGTTAGCACAGAGTTAGTATAGATATAATATTTATGCATGAAATATATGTCTAAGATCAAGTCTGAACTTGACTTGAATCTTAGTCTAATCTAGGCTTTGATCTCTAAGTTGGTTCAAAACTTGATTAGCGCCCAAGTTCCGATTGGGATACATCAAGCATAATAATACAAACCGGAAACTTAGTTTCGATCACACTTGCTTGGAGCAGGTTCACTCCCTTGGGATTTTTCTATTGCTTGGAATTCACTCCTCCAAGACTTTTCACTACCTCAGGTTCACTTCCTTAGGATTTTCCTCTTGCTTAGAGTTCACTCCTCCAAGACTTCTCCTACCTAAGGTTCACTCCCTTAGGGTTTTCCTCTTACCAAGCATCCGGTCAACCTTGACCCGCTTTGACTTCTCACATGCCTAGGTTAATCTTGACCAAGTCTCCATTAAACATATTGTCAAACAAACATCAAAATCTTGAGGTCGATTGCACCAACAGGTATGAAGTATCCCGAGGCTTTGGGGTTTCGGTAGTAACGTTTGCTTGCCGAAACGGAGTGAAGGGAGGCCGGAAAGAGGGCTGCGGCCCCGGCGGACAGAATCTGTCCGTCGATTCTTCCAGCCTTGAAGCGGCGGTGGCCGATCGGTGGGGCACCTCCGAGGTCCTGTTGGCCGGCAGGGTTTTGCTGCCAGTGGGAGGTGGATGGCCGGAGGAGGTGGCCGGCTGGAGTTGGCTGGGGCGGCGGTACAAGGGAAGACTTCCCTTGGTGGTCAGCGACACAAGAGGGGAGAGGAGAAGGAGAGGAATTTTTGGGAAGACCTAATAATTAGATATAATCCAAAAACTCTTATAAATTCTCTCCCTATAGGAGAGTATTTATAACCTCTTCTCAATGACTTGGGGAACAAGTCATCTCCTAAGTCCAAACCCAACCCAATAAGCCTTAACCAAAACACAACCCATTAAATTTTTGGTTTGGTTCAAAACCAAACCACTTGGTTTAATAACCAAACCAAATCAATTTAATTTATTATTGAACCAAAGAGGATCCGTCACATCCTCAAAAGACGTGGCCCATGCGCGCTTCCATTCTGAAAAATAATTTTTCATATTTGTCATTTGTCTGGTCCAACCAAATTGTCTCTCTCAATCTGAGAATCTAATTCTCAAACTCGTTTTAAGTCTTTCGAATAAACTCGTAGTGCGTGTGACCTTATAGGTTCCCGGTTATATTGATCATTCGTAATTAACTATTAATTACAAATAGATTATGAGTGACATCTAGTAGTAAATAATGACTCTCAATTGACCGGAAAGTCGGTTGATTCCAGAATCAATTCTAAATCTTTCAGCAGCTACAATGAGTCGTGCCTCGTTCCTTTCATTCGTCTTATATCCACTTGGTTCAGGACATGGTCTACGTGTCAGTCCCCACTAGGCTGACTATATCACACCTAGCCCAAATAGTAATTTCTTGTTTTGCAGATTCGAATTACTCAAACACATTGTCCAAGGAGGCCATTCTCTTGACGTGTTCTGCTTTGGCAAAAAATTTACGACTAATAATGGCCATAGGATATACTTCTCTTTATGTAAGGAGCGGTGATTCCTCTGTAGGCTATTCAAACACTTTCGGACATTTCAAACTTATACCCAATAATCTCGGGTCTACACCTCCAAGGAGATGCTTGCTTAAGATGTCAAAGTATAAGTCTTCATGACCAAGATGACTCGAATACCTCAAGTCGAAAGAAACTTGCACTCGAACTGCAATGAGATCTTCATTGACATATCTATATATGTAAAGAACCATATGAAGTCTCATGGCAGGTCACTCCAATGAACTAGTTACTTTTAACTAGCATCCACATTTAACGCTCGACATCCCAATGTCTCCAGCCAGTGAAAAACGACTGCTTGGATAAATCATGGAGTATAACACGTGCTAGTCTCACAGAATCGATGATATCCGAACCCATCAATTCATCGACTAGGGATGTTTCTATACATTCATAATTACACATGCTATGAATTATATTGTGGACATTCAATAAGTGAGTTTAAGATCCAATATACACAAAGAATGTGCACTTAGATAGTGAATCATTTATTTATCCAATAAATAGTACATACCATAAGGCGATTGTCTTAGGACACTTCTCAAATATAACAAAGTCCTCTTATGTTTGGTGGCAATGATTTTTTTATGTGAAAAGAATTTGACAATGAAATTTGCTATTGCACATTTCATTTTAATCTTTAATGAAATAAATAATAATTTGTGAATTCTCTCTAATGGAAGATACGGACCTATTCCTGATGTGGATCAATGTTAATTTCATCTATACGATTATGTTATTAAATGGAACATCATTTTATTTATATATTTTTGGATATTAAAACTATTTTGAATAAAGGACAATTTTTTAATATATTTTATAATCTTTTATCTGAACCTTTCAATCCATAATTTGAAAATTCACCAAAATGATTCACACTGGTAATCTTGATTTGACAACCTTGAAAATGCCAACATATGCATCAAATAAGGTAATGACATGCAATGTTAAGATTCTGAATAACTAAAAAGGTCTGCTTTTGTTCTAGTAATCTTTGAACTTTTGGTGAATTAGACTTAATAAATTCACATGTCCTTAGGAGAGAAGGTCTGATAGTTTTATTCTTGTTGATCATATATTTAATGAGATCTTATGAGGAAGCTTTATATATTTTGCCAATGGTAATCACATGGTCCTTTTTTCCTAGTCTTCAGATATATTTCTTTTCTATTCCTTTTCTCAATTCATATGTGCACAGAATCCGCAGAATACAGAAGAAATACAATCTTCATCCCAAGCTTCAAATGAAATTTCGCATAACCATCAGAATTCTCTAGTTGCTGAGTCACCAAGAGCAGCCACTGAATCATCTTCAAAAGGAATCAATCAAAATAAGAATGTTTGCCGTGAAGACATTGAGCTAGTAAGACAATTCAGTTCTTATTTTCATCCTGATGCGTTTGTTTAAGAATTTTTAACAGTTGGCTGTGACTCTACCATACATATGTTTCAGATTTTTCTCTCCCTTCATATATATAGGCTATGCTAGAAATACCTACCTGCATGTCCTTTACCATTGGATATGATCTGTACCATGCTAGCAAATAATGGGAACATAAAACAGACATGTTACCTTAATCTATTTCATTCCTTATCAGTTACCACTTATTTTATGGATATTCTTACAGGTCCAAAATCTAATAGAGCGTTGTCTGCAACTGTATATGAACAGAGGGGAGGTGATTAGGACTCTGTCCACACGTGCTAAGATAGAACCAGCTTTTACTACACTAGGTGAGTCTCCTAGACTCGGTGTACTTCATATGATTTTTGATACTCATACATACTAGGAATTGAACATTAAATATGCTAGAATCTGGTAAACGTTTTTAGCTAATAGTTGCACATGTTTGTTGTTTTTCTTGAGTAGAACATTTCTTGAAGTATGACAAGATCATTTCTTCTTTAGTTCAAGTATTTTCTGTGTAGAATTGCTGTCACTTAGTTTTGCAGGCTTTGTTTTTTCAATAACTCAAGTTCAAATGTCCACATGAATGGCGGTCACAATTTGCTTAGGGGAAAAATGCTCATTAATTCACTTTAAAATCATTCATTTAACTATTTAAAATGAGAATATTATGGTGTTTTAGTTTAATGTCATGTCTCTTTTCATTTTGCAGTGTGGAAAAAACTTGAAGAAGAAAATTCTGAATTTTTCAGGGCATATTATATAAGTTTGAAGTTGAAAAGCCAGATCAATCTTTTCAATCAGTTACTAGAACACCAAAGCCATCTTATGAAGAGTTCTATCCTACCAAATGCTCCAGTTGCTCCAATACATATTGGAATGGATACTAGGACTGGTAATTTCTTTCAGTGCTATCTTTGATGAAGGTGTCATCTGCCAAAAGTAATAGTTGAAAATTTAAAACTTGAGTTTTTCTAAGTTAAGTAGTAGACCTTTTTTTGCCATTTATTTTGCGAAAGTCAGTGATTACTGTAAGTTGTTTGTTATCTTCTGTCAAAATTCATGTTCAATCTTGTTCTTATAATCCACTAGTTTGCTCCTTCATCAATCTGGTTGAAATACTCAGCTTCTATTAGAGCATCCACATCACATCAGATTCCCTAAACAAACATTTTACCTTAAATTTTATATTTTATATAAAAAAAACCCTTGCATCAGCTACCCTATCCATTCCCTAAATTTAGAGAAGTACCCTAAATTTAGATTTTATGAATAGTACTTCTCTAAATTTAGGGAATGAAATCTAATCCCTAAACATTAAATAATATTTTTTTTCAATCTCTCTCTTTCTTAAATTCTCCACTATTACAAATATAATAATAAAAAAATGGAAGAGAGAGAAGAAAATAATAAAAAAATGAAGATAGAGAAATTGGTGTGGTGAAAAGTGATTTTTTAGAGTAGCTGATGTGGTGTGTAGTAAAAAGTGATTATCTAAATTTAATAAAGTGGATGGTTTATCCTAAATTTTAGAAATATTATAGAGAAACTGATGTGGATGCTCTAAGAGTATATCCGTAGATATTTAATCAATTTTGGTTTCTCAAAAAATTAATTGTAAAACACTAACAAAGTTTACTTCATTAGTGGAGGTGTTTTACACACGATTACACTCCTAATCATATTAATTGGTAGGTTGCACATGAATAGCAGGGCTTCTCCATCATGTGGCATAGGATACAACAGAAACATATGGTATAATGGCCTAAAGGCTAATGGGTTTGTGGCCCATGGGTTCATAAACCATGTGAATAGCAGGTGGGTCAAACGGGTGCTCTTTTCATAGGAAATCAGCTGAACCATTCGTAGCCAAAACTTCCCCTTCATTTGATAATCATTTGGCTTGAAAGGAACAATCATATCTTCAATAACTGACAATGCTGTCAGCACATCCTTTTCAATGGCTTACCAAGAGGATGAGCTTATGTGCCAATTGATATGCTATGCTACTGAGTAATCAATCCTCTAGGTAAGCTCCACTACTATAAATACTCTGAAATATGCTAAAAACCTCAGTCTTCTATTGTAGGGTTCTCTATTTATAATTCTCATTATTCCCCAAGTTTTTGCTATCTTAAAGTTTGTATATTGGCATATTGATATTCTCTATATCGATATGAGATTCTCACTTTTAATTATGACTTACGACTAATTTGAATACTGAATTTCTTTAGTTTCTATTGATTTTGACATTTTTCTCATGATCTGTCACCTTGATATTAATTATTGGTTTTATTTCTGCAATCTTGTTTATTAGAAAACCTGCACAAGCATTTCCAATTTCCAAAGAACCTTGTCTTGCCAATTTGTCAAGTTACAGTCCTTTATAACTTCATTCTTCTACTTAATTTGCTTTATATAACTCAAAAGTTGCTTATTCATGTCAACTATATGATGTACTTTAACATATGCTTAACTCATTCAAGAACTGATGTCATTGTGCTATTGGTCATCCAGTGTATATATTCTATAGTACAGCTTCTATTTCATGCATTTGACTATCTTTCAATCAGTTTTGGTAAGCTTGCTTATCCTTGTAGACTAATTGTCACATTGTCACCAAGTCAAATAAGATATACCCAGTTCTTCACCTGCTGAAACTTGTCAAAAAAGCATATTGGCACTGCTGATATAAGTCTCCTTTTTGCTACATATTTTTCTTTTGCATTGCCCTTGTAAGCTCATAAATGCCGCGTCTACTGTCATTAAATTATTGTTCCAATTACTTCTAAACTCCTTCATGGTGTAAGTTGAACTGAGAATCTTTATTTCTCTTTCCGTTGGTCAAATCACATTTTTTTTAGAGACACGGTTTGTTTGTGTAAAGAGTTATAGTGAAGCTTGCTAATCCCCAAACTACCTCTGTAATCAGTTGTGTTCAGATTGTAGATGTATCCAATTTTTTAGCTTTTGTAGATCTTTATGATTTTTCATGAGTATGCAATCGTAATCCTTGAGCTATTATCATGATATTCAAGAATCATCAAGTTACTATATAAATTGTCACACTTGATCTTAACCAAAAGGCTGAGAAAGATGCAGGCTGGGTTTCCCCTTCCTTTCCCTAAAACAGATTATACATTTTGTCACTGATTTATCATTCTTACTCAACGACCTGTTTTCAGTGCAGTCAACAGCATGCCTATGGGGTATCCAGTTCTTCAGCAAGCTGCAACGACAGCTATAGGTCAGCCACATTTTGACGCTACTGGTTGTGCATTGACCAGCTGCCATGTGGTTCATGGAATTCCTGCACCAGTCAGATTCCAACCTATTTCAATAAATTCTGGCAAAGAGTATGTGCACTTTTTTTTATTTAAGAAGGGGTCAAATCAGGCAACCTAAACCTGTTCTTTACTTGTAATCCTACTGCCATTCATGTGATTTTTGAATGTCTTTGTATTTTGCAGCATTTTGATGAATGGTGGCACACCTGAAGAAGCTGTGTCAGCTGTGCCATGTAGTATATCAGAGATCAATGGAAGTCCTGCATCAGTTCCGTCAAACAATCACTTTCCATTCACTCCATCTGAGATATCTGGTTTGGCTCTGGATGCATCAGGACTTGATGCAACCTTAACATGTGCTATGGCAAGTTCGGAAGATTTGCAACTAGCTCAAGATTGTCACATTGGTTCATCCAAAGTTTCATTAGGATCGCTGGGACAGCTTTGGAATTTAAACCTTTCAGAATTAACAACTGATTTGGCTAATTTAGGAGGTAAGCTATATCTCTGATGGTATACCAGTTGATAATAATTAGTATGAAAATTTAGAGGGATACTTACTAATACTTTAAATTTCATGTCTTAGAACTTTCAGTTTGTCTAAACTAGTGTGGATTTCTTGCTGAGGATCTATATAAGCCTAATTAGAACATTAATAAGGAAATCTGTGCAACCAAATGATCCATTGCTAGATAAGCAACATGTATCGTTTTGTAAATGAGATGATCATAAAGATAAAGTGCAAAACTGCAATTCACATTGTGAATCAATATTGATCAAACAGATGAGTCATCAATGAAACTTAGGATCTCCGTGAGAATTAGTATAGCGAACTTAAATCTATCTCCACACGAGCTACCCTCAACTTAAATCAATCTCCAACTCAACTTCCAAGATACAACCATTGAATAGCAACTTTCACAACCTCATCTACAATTTTGAACCTCCATCTTCTAAAACTTGACTCCCGCCCCAACCATCTCATGTAGCTTCTATTTTAGCTTGAATGACACACACCCAATGTGTAGTCCTCAATGCACTGTCATCACTCATGAACAATCTCTTTGAACTCCCACCTTGCCTCAAATTGACTAAATCTTCATCCACATCCCATCTAGTCCTGTTGAACTCAGCCCATTTCAGTTAATCTAGCTTGACCATCTTAACTTGGCTGAACTCAACTCACCTTGATGTTCTAACCAACTTTCCAAACTGAGGTCTAAACTTAACTGAGTAGCGATGTCATAGTGAATCACGCAATGGAGTCATGATCGCGATGCGTCGTATGCTGGAGTCATGATCGCAACACGTCGTGTGGCAGAGTCATGGTAGTGACTGGTGGATTAGGTATTCCGACATTAGTAATGACTTATATATATGTATATAGAAGTGGTTGTCATGGTAGTGGCTTGTGGATTAGGTATTCCGACATTAGTAATGACTTATATATATGTATATAGAAGTGGTTGTCATGGTAGTGGCTTGTGGATTAGGTATTCCGACATTAGTAATGACTTATATATATGTATATAGAAGTGGTTGTCATGGTAGTGGCTTGTGG
>JBBUKS010000113.1:3619267-3633288 GCA_038050645.1 Hedychium gardnerianum | reverse complement strand
CTACATGGAGGACCTGATATCGAATCAAGTAGAAGTCCTGGAAGGCCGATCCGATGTTGAGCAAAATCCAAATAGGTCTGGAGGACCCGATGTTTGGCAGATGAGTTTAGGTAAGCACCTGGAGTTAGTTGAGATCAAGATAGGCCTTATATCTGATCTAACCTCTGTTTTTGCAAGATTGTTACTATTATATTTCCTGTGCTAACTTTATTTTACAAATAAAACAAATTTCGGTTTTAACTTAGGTTAGGTCGACCGAACAGGAGGTTCAGTTGACCGATCCGATCAGATTAACACAGGATCGAACAAAGGCTGTATACTTTAAAAGACTGGAATCAGTCGACTGATCCAAGGGATCAGTCGACCAAACAAAGAAGGAAATAAACAGCTGTCAGATCGAATCAATGTAGAAAAGATAAACACACTGGGATCAGTCGACTGATCAACTGGATTAGTCGACCGAACAAAGAAGGAAATAAACAACTATCAGATCGAATCAAAGCAGAAAAGGTAAATACAGGGATCAGTCGACTGATAGTGTTTTCAGTCGATCGAACGCAGCCTATAAAAAAAGTCCTCGGGGTTCGAGCCGAGAACAACTTTCCTCTATTCCTCATTCTGTTCCTGCTACTGCTATTCCTGCAAGCTGCTGCTACTACATCGAGAAGCAACCCGACAACCTATGCCTAAACTTATTTGTCTCATTGTCGGTATATTTCATAATTGCATATTATTTGTAATCTGCATGCTTGTATTATTTTTCTTCCTCGGAAGGACTACTTTAGTGAATTAACCCATCGAAACGATCTAAAGGGTCGTGGGTTATTGGAGTAGGAATCGGTTGAGCTTCGAACCAAGTAAAAAGGAGTGTGTCTATTTTTTTTGTTGTCTTCCATTGTTATTTTGAATTACGTAGAAAAAGAAAGATTTTCGAACGAGATTCACTCTCCCCTCTCTCGTCTCTAACGATTCAACAGTTTGGACCTCGAGGAATTAACTAAAGGGGAGGGAATGGTGAATAATAATTGAATTGCAAATTACACTTTTGGTTTTGCTAATAAATTAGTAAGGTCAAACACACAATTATATGCAATGAAAATGAAAATATAAACAAGTTGATGTTAAAAAACCATACGTGGCTCGAAACTCTCATTCTTATTTCATAATGTATGACTCATCAACAAGTCACTCCTGAAAATTAATTATCTTTCTCCTTTGCAGATAACTTTCGAAAGTGGATAAGCCTCTTACTACATGAACTTTATAATGAAAGCTTAGAGGATTAGACTAAGAGTATAAGAAACAAGGCTTTATGGATTATACAATCTATATTTTACTGGCCTTTAAATGCTCCTCTTGCTCTTCCTTTTATATCCTTGAATCTTCTTCATCTTCAGTTATTATTTTGTTGTCTTATTAGCAATCAATCGATTGTGTTGGGGCCGAATGATAATGATGATGGTCAGAGGGTAGAGCAAAGGGTGAAAACCAATTTTACTTGTGATGATAGCAACCAAATATGAATACACAATAGAAATAAAAACTAAAACACAATACCAATACGTGGTTTAAAATTCTCATTCCTAATCTATATTCTTATGATCCTTGGATGGATCACTCTCGAAAGTCATTTATACTTTTTCCTTCTCAATTATGGAGGTAGGGAAACCTTTGACAAACTTTCTAAAGATTACAATTTAGGATTTACAATTAGTGAGGAGAGTTATAAGCTCAGAATGTTAAGAAAATATGACAATTAACATTAACTCCAAATGCCTCTTCTTCACTCCTTTAAATATCCGTCAACTGGTTGGTTACCATTTTATTGTCCTAATGATGATTAGTCAACTAGATTCCATTATTAGTTGATTGATGCACTGTAGTAGCTATGTTATCCGACCATTGTCATGTAACTTTTTCTAATCAGTGACTTTCTCCAACTTTTTTTGGTTTAACTTCAATCGACTAGCTATTTCCATCAGTTGACTGATTCCTAATCAGTTGACTTAGCTGTGAATATAAATATTTGTTTGTTGGATGATCAGCCTGGGTCGATTGCCTTATCGATTCAATCACCATTAGTTGATTGGATTAACTCAACGATCGATTGACTCCAAACTTAGCCACAAACAAAAATATTATGTTCCCTAGCTGGAGCACTTAAGTCAACTCAACCATCAGGCAATTGAAGACACCCTTTATTAATATTATTTTTAGTTGACATCAGGTATCTAAGCCTTCGGCCCGACTAATTTTAGGGGTGATTGGTTCGGTCCCACGAAAGTTTCCTGCTTGCCATCAGGGTAATCGGGGAAGCACACGTGGAGGCCCATCTTGACAGCCAATCTTCTCGGGTCCGCTACCCATTAAGAGAATTTTTTTTCATAATACGTTGCAGTTGAGTTTTGAACTCCAGATGTCTGGTCCATCATTGGAGAGCCTAACCACGACACCCTGTCCCTGGGGGTGAAGACACCCTTTATCTGATTATATAGTTGGCTATGACCATCCTAATGGTCAAGTTTGCCTAAGTTGAGATCTACCATCTCCTAGGTACATGATGATGGGATCAATTACGACCGCCAGAGGCGAATAACTTTTTCTACAATGTTAGTGTTCCATACAAGAGTAATATACCGTGGAATAAAGCAAAGAACACTAAATAGAAATGCAAACTACTATACACAAAGATTTATGTGGTTCATAGCCCCCAAGCTGCTATATCCACGATCTACGCACACGGAGTTTATTATTTTTCTCCTCTTCAATTAAGCACTAGAGATGGAGAAACCTCTTACAGTAATCAACAAACATAAGGATTAAAAGCAAAAATAAACGGAATAATGAAGGATCTTGAAGAGATAAAATATAGCCGCATTTAGCACTTCTTGGATTATCTCTTTCGTAACCTCCTCAACCCTTTTTATAGTCTTCATGTCGAATCCTGCCATTTGCTATCAAGAGACTATGAATCGACTAAGTGTCACCCATTAGTCGAATGCTCCCTAGATCTTACCTATCTTTGGAACTTCCATCTTCGACTCAATTTGAATTGGTCGTCGTAGCATTGGTTGACTTATCAGTGCTCATTCAATTTCTCTAGTCGACTTTATGACATTTAGTGCTCTTCTATCAAAATTCTACCAGCAGACTGAAAATATTCTATTCGTTCGTTAAGGTTTGATACCACCAATCGATCCTTACCCATCAGTCGACTGATCCAATCATAATACCTCAAACTTACCTAACTTGGGATATATGGATAGTTAGATCACCAGTCAACTGAATATCACCATTAGTCGACCGACATCCTGGCTTCAACCAATTCTAAGGTTGAGTCTGCCTAAGTTTGCTATCTACCCTTCGTCCCATGTATATAGTTCACTCCACTCACATATCACATGTAGTTCATTCAAACCTTGAGGTCTTCTCACGTCCTTTGGATGCAATGAGCTAACCCTCGGCTCCTTCCCATGCCATCCTTCACATAGTTCACCTCAGTTTGCTATGCTTCTATGTTTCTCATCCTATAGACCGTTGGATGCACTATCCTTCTCGGATCTTATGGACCTCGAGCCACCAAGATATCACATTCTGTATACTTAATAGAGTGATAGACCTTGCACAACTTAGCACTCAAGTCAAATAAACACAAAGTTATCTAAACCCTTTATCAATCTCATCAAAATCCTTTGCTACCTAAATGCAGAGGGGGATGAGAGTTCTAAAAATCTCCCATTTTGATGATTGACAAACCATTTAAGTTAATCAAAATCATAGACAAGATAATTAATGCAAATAAGAAAAGTCAAACTCTCCTTTCGTCTAAGCTTCCTTTGCAGTTATGAGTTTTCAAAAACAACTAGAGGATGGCTAACTTAACCCTTAAACTCTTCGTCAAAAACCTTTCAAAGCATGAATAGTCTATTAGACTTTGGCTTAACACTAAAATTCTAAATCCGAACATAATAGTTTTTGCCATATGTGCCAATTGACTGAATGACATATATCAATCGACTAATGGACATCCTAGACTGTGGCAAGTTTATAAATTCGTAAAAAATATATACCTGCTTCAGTTGACTTCCACCTAAACTGTGCCAAGTTTATAAATTTGTAAAAAATATATATTATGATATTTATTAGAAAATTATTTTTCTTCAAAGTCATGTTGAAATTCTAGTACAAATATGAAAATTGTCAAAAGCTACCATATGTATCAAATTTATAAAGCTCGTGAGTTTTTTTTAATAAAATATGTAACTTAAAATTTTTACAAATAAATATGTAATGCTTATGGCATGTCAACCATATAATTATTATTGCATGTGTTCTAATATGGTTAGTCCTCAAGGTTATCTAGTGACTAACTACAGATTTTGATACTCAAAATATGTTGGGCTTGACTGAGTTAACAAAGTATTGTCTAGGTATCGATTTCTTAGCTATTGTTTTAAGCGTGCTTTGTCCTCTAAAATAAGACTTCTCCTTCTTGTATCCTTTAAATCCTAGGTCATTTCTACAAAAGTGTACTCTTTGAGTTCCAATTAACATGTTTAGGGAATGTGAATCTACTGTGAATTTTTTTAAATCTAATCTTAAGGATTCATTTTGTTTCTTTAAGGATTCATTTTCTAATTCTAATTCTTGAATTTTAATATCATGTAACTTGTCACAAGTTAAACTAAGATTCAACTTTTCTTCTATATTAACATTTTTTCTTGTTTAACTTTTAATTTTCTTTTCACATTTATTTACTTGTTCATTGAAAGAATTTACCAAATCTACTAATTGTGATTCAAAAGAGGAGGAATTTAGATCACTTACCGTGTCATCTCCTCCTTGATCCGACTTCTCCTATTCTTCTTTAGATGATGAAGTATTGTCGTTTGTTGCCATAAATGCTCTCTTTGTTTTATAGAAAACTGTAGTGCTAATAGGGTTCGGTTGTTCTCCGATGAGCTTGTTTCATTCCAAATATCTTTCAAGTTCTTCTTTTATGATTGTTTCTTCTTCCCTTTTTCTTTTGTGATGCTTTATCAAAATCCGTGTGCGCCTATTCACCCCTCCCCTAGTCACAAAACATGATCCTAATGTTTTGATGTTTAGGCAAAGGTTTAAATTAGGAGATTATTGTGTTTCTTATATGTGTGTTAATTGTGCAAGTACAACTTGATATTGATTGTAGGTGTCATAGTGTAAGTTCAAGTAGGTTAAGAATTAGATATTTGGCAAATGGAAGACCAAATAAGTCAAGGAGCAAATACATGGAAAATTGAAGTCCAAGTAGATTAATGATCATACTTGGGGAATTGAGGTCTTGGTGGGTTAAGCAGGGTTGATGCTTGGCAAGACGATGCAGTTCTGGAGGTAAGACCTCTTAGCATAGAAGAGCAGGAAGTGATGCTTCATAGGTGGAACCACTTGGCACATAGGTAATTACTATGAGGACAAGTTAAGTGCACTAGTAGAATGGAGTATGAGTGAGATTACACTTAGAAAAGGAATCGATCTTAGAAGTGGTCAGAGTTAGATGTATAATCGACTTAAAGTGTCTCAGTAAATAGGAATATGAGTCCACTAGACAATCAACTCAAGACCGAACAGAATGTCATAGAATGTTTGTATCGTGGTTAGTTGACTAGTCAATTAACTAATGCATAGTTAGTCAACTGGTGGTTTAGTTTAGTGATTGATCTATAAAAAAACCTAAAAGAGTCATTCATCTAAGATCAACAGACTCCAATGGCCAGATGACCTATGATTGTTCCTAAGTAGATTATTGTCTCACTTTAATACTTAAGTAGCCATTGTGGCTCAGAAGGGTGATGATATCAAGTTAGCAATTGACTAGAAGGATGATTCACCAAACTAATAAAAGGCTGAAAAAGCTGATCGTGTAGGATTGCAAACACGCTAGAGGGAGTGAAAATAGTTAAAAATAGAAATAACAACACGCAAGAATATGAGCTGGAGGTGTGGTGGTGGTGAATAGCTATTTTCACGTCGATTTCAAGAATGCAGTGAAATTTTTTATCCGGTTCTGATTTTTGAGTTTCCAGTAAAATTCTAGGTCGAACCGACGTCTACCATTTCCTCAATGGGGAACGCATCCTCACCTACTCCTCTTAGGAGAGTTTACTTGTTGTCAAACATCTGGAGCTCCAGACTGTTTGGACTTTCGCTCAGCATTCGCTCTTGACCTTCAGGACTTCTTGCTAGACATCTGATCCTCGACCCTCCTAGACTTCTGCCTGGTGTCCTCAACCTTTAGGACTTTCCGCCTAGTGTCCTCGACCTCTAGGACTTCTGTCCGGTGTTCTCAACCTCTAGGACTTTCCGCCTAGTGTCCTCAACCTCTAGGACTTCTGTCCGGTGTCCTCGATCTGCCAAAACTTCTGCCCAGTCCCCCAGACCAGGACTTCGTTGTCCAATCTCCCTGATCAGGACTTCTTGCCCCGTCTACTTGACCAGGACTTCGTTGCCTAGCCTCAATTAGGACTTTCACCTTGCCTAAGTTTTCATAGAACTTTCTATTTGAGCTTCCTGCACACTTAGTTAGATTTATTAGTTAACCATAAACCTTAACTTTGAACCTTTGTCATCTATCAAAACATAGGTTCGATTAGTTAATGCTTTCAACACCAATACTTCTTTCCCTGCTTTTCGCTTTGCTTTTTGCTCCGCTTTTACTTTAAGCTCAATTTTTGCTCTGAAATACATCATCTCAATAAAAATAATAAAAAAGCAGATCTCCGAATAATGTGGAGTAAAAAATATGATAACATAATAAAATGGAGTGCGATAATGTAGATCATGTCAATGAAATATAAGTAAATGTGTAATATAAAGTGTCTAAAAATATATATAATCTACGCACATCACTCAGTGATTTCTCTCTCTTTTTTCCTCTCAACTCTCTCTCCAGTGTTCAACTCACTCTCTCAAGTTCTAGTTCTCAAGTTTTTATAACTTTCGATCATCTAGATAACTTGTTTTACGAACTTGACTAGTACATAATCAATAGTCTATGTAGATTAATATTTTTATTACTTGACTTTATTGTGCACTTGCGGTGAGATAACAAGATTTCGACGTTGTTGTCGAGGACTGTTTTTGATTAACATTAATTGACTAACAATTTAGTTAATCTAGACTTCTTTTTTTTTTTCTGTATTTTTCTTTCATGTTAGATTTTTACTACTACATGTCTATCCTTTTTTGACTATTATCTTTCAGATGGACATGTTTTATTTGAGTGCAAAGATTGATGCTCTAATTCGAAGGTTCGACCAAATTACTACTATGAATTCTACTAATATTTATTGTAAAATTTGTGGTGCAACAAATCATGTGAACGATAATTGTCCAATATTATTCGACCATTCATGTAGAATGCATGGAGAAAAATGGTGTGTCCTCAACTACAATCAGTGGCCGAAATAATGTTATTGCGAGGCTTGTCAAGTAATAGACCATACAATCGAAAACCACATTAGTATATGCGATTTAGAAACATCATTGGATCTCAACAGAAAATTTGATATAATGACCTCATCATAGCCCCGATTGGAGGAACCCTCAAAAATTTGTTAGCCACAATCAGGACAAGACAACTATGGACAAGATATGCAAGTTCAATTGTCATCCCAGCTAGATAGAATATTAAAAATGATGGAAATCTTCTAAACCTCACAAGCTCAAATCCTCGAGGAAATCAAGAAAATGAATGCAAAGAACATTGAAATGGACTCATTATACACTATAATGTCAACTCGACTCTCAATTTGGGAGGAGTCTAGAATGAGTGAAGAAAATGAAGATGAAACTGAGACTTTGATAAGGGAATGCATTACTCTAATTCAAATATTTTCAAATCTCAAAGATCCAGAAGAGCCTTCCCTATCCACCTCTGAATCCATGTTCGATGATTTACTTTCTTCGGTGATAGGTAATGGTAAAATTTTATTTGATATATCTAAAGCTACTAGCCAATTTTTTTCCGAGCATGTTGGTGGTAGGACGTGTTTTGCACAAAAATCACATGGACGACCTCGTTACGAATCTTTGATGATAAGTATATTTATTGAGAGATTTAGAACCCTTGGTAAGAGGATTTTGAAATATCTTACTTCTTCACGAGTGAGATTTAGAAACTAATAAAGGGGTCGAGCTAATGACTATAAACAAACGCTTCTTGGGAGGCAACTCAAGGGTTCTTCGTCTTTTTTTATTTTTAATTTCTTCATTTTTGTTTTCGTTCTTCATTAGAATTTTTATTTTTTTTTATTTCAGATCCAATAACATCCATGGGTGTAGAAGGAGATGGGGAGAAAAGAAAGGCAGGTTGTGTTTCAAAAGCACGACCGTGCCTAAAAGACATGATCGTGTGTTTTTCTCAACTTTCTCTAGAGGGTGCCATGGACAGGACATGCTTATAGGATTGAGTGCACGTGAGAGGGGGGGGTGAATCACGTGTTTTTAAAACTTTCTTTTTTGGTTTTTGAAAACTTTCGAAAACATCAAGTACGCAGTGGAAAAATAATATAAAAGGGAAAACAATAAAAAGTAAAGACACGTTTGTTTTTACTTGGTTCGCAGCTCCTGCGGACTACTACACCAAGGCCCACGCCCCTTTGGGACGTTTTCGACGGGCAATCCACTAATTCTCTTCCGAAAACCTCGAATAGAGAAACCGAATACATAATACGAAATTGATGTAACAACAATTTACTAACTTATGCAAGTAAGTAAAAAAATTAAATAAAGAACTTTGTTACCCAACACTTAGAGTAATAGTGATGCTAGCTTGAGTGTTAGTGAAGGTATCGGCGCAGAATGTTGCTTGAGCGTGATCTTTAGCACAAAGAGTCGAGAGGAGCGTTCTGACTAATTTTGTTATTCCTTTGAACTTCAAACCCTCTCTTTTATAGTGAAGTTGAACCTGATCCGATTCACTGATCTTGAGATCAGTTTTCATGATTCGAACTTTATCTATCGACCGATCCTTCATGATCGGTCGACTGATTTGAACCAACCTAGTTTCCTGTCCAGATGTTGCCTTTTTGGGATGAAACTTGTGTTCGATGGACAGATCCTCGTCATTCGGTCAACCGATTCTCTGATCCTCCCTCAGCTTATCTGATCTGATCAACTCGTTGGTCTTATCTCATGGTTCGGTCGACTAATCCTTGATGTACGGTAGACCGAACCTCTTGACGAAGAGTTGAATTTTGCTGATCTTCATTAGGTTCAGTCGACTAATAAATCTATTCGGTCGATCGAACAAGTATAAATTTTAACTCTGTAAAATGTTAGTCTTCCTGTAACACAGAGTTAGAATGAAACAATAAATGCATGAGTAGTGTGACTTAGACCCTATCTAGGTCTAGTCTGATCTCAGCTTGTACTTGCAAGTTGGATCTAAGATGGATCAATGCCTAAGTCCCTATCGGGACTCATCCTCACTAGATCTCTCCCCTTCAGTGCTTACCTTACTTACCATTTGTCGAGTAACCTCCGCGACGTCTCCTGACCAACCAAGGCTTCTTGTCAGAATCACACATCTAAACTTCGGTCAGTTGTCTGGTCCTCCCTGATTTGACTGGACTTCTTGCCAGCTCTCTGGTCCTCTCTGACCCAATTGGACTTTTCGCCAATCGTCTGGTCCTCCCTGACCCGACTGGACATCAGCCTAGTGTTTGGTCCTCTAGATCCGTTAAGTTAGTTAGCTTGCATACTGTCACGCCCCAAGAGTATACTTATCCGTAAAAAAAAGAACAACAATACAGAATCTGAAACAGTACTACTCAATACTCAATAACATCATAAAATAACATAAAATTTCTAACAGCAAGTCAAACACAATCAAATGTATCAAATCAACATATAAGGTTAACATACGTCCAAGTGTGCACAAACCCACAATAATAATGCATATGTAAATGCAAATACATATGCAATGTAAAATCACTTCTACTCACCATTTCGGCCATTACTACATCAATGTGATCGAATGTGTTGGACCGTGACAACTGTACGCACTCCATACAACCACTACTCTCAAGTGGAACGAGTGGATATGATGTAAAGTATCTATCTAGCTACATTATAAAAGATCCTTGTCGGCATACACTCCATACGACTACTACCAACGAGTGATTAAGTGAGCTTGACCTGAGATACTGCACACACTCCAGCCATCACTACCCTGAGTGATCGAGCGAACAGGAAATATGACTAATGATCCTCTCACTCATAAGGGATACATAGTCATCAGTATGCATAGAAATGAAATGCTACTATAAGCATGATGTAAATAAAACATACCACAGATCTAGTCAATTCCAAACGATAATATCACAAGTATATCCGAAAACATATAACCATAAAAATGAAAGTATATAAAAGCTAACAGATGACTACTGATCCACATGAATAGCAAATCAAGAGACTGTATTGACATAAAAAAGATTTATCTCTAAGGTCAAATATCAAGTATCAAACTCAAGTCAAACAAGTTAGAGTCAAGACACCTAATTAATTATCAAAACATAAGTCATGCACTAAAGATCAATTAACTATGGAAACAAAGTAAGAAGTACCCACCTCAAAGTAGTAGGAAACCCTAGCTGTCCTCAGATCTAATGTCCTGTCTCGAATCCAGATCCTATAAGTAGAAAAATGAAAACTACTTAAGTGCTAGGCTAATTCTAGTAATAAAACTCATTAGCTAAATTATATGGATTTATCATCCTAATTAATGGATCACAAAAACCAATTTAAATATGAAGGTTAGTTACCCTATACCAATTTAACGAATCCTCTAAAACCACATATCATATCCTCGCTTGCTAACTTAATTTCCAACTCATACATGAGGATATTCATTTAGCCTAATTGCTACTAATCTCTAGTTTAAGGAAACCAAAAATCCACAATTAACTCTAAAGAAATTAGGCATAATCATCCTAAATTATTTAGGTAATTTAAACCCTAGTATGAACTCAACAAATCAAATTCATTAATTAATCCATTCAAAAGTTTCATATCCCCACATCCCTTTAACCAAATTTTAAATTTAAACACCAGGAACTTCTACATTTAGAGTTAGAATCCAATTTAGAACATTCAAAAATGGACGTTGATTTCTGAATTCTGTAATTTTAATCATTAGTTCCAAAATTAGGATTTTAAGGTAAATTCATTGTCAATCATTAAGAATTCAAATTATCAAAGGATAGCATTTGATACTAGGCTATCATAAACTTAACTTAAACTTATTGGTGGAGACCTAACAATAGCAACAACTTAACTTAAACTTATTGGTGGAGACCTAACAATAGCAACAAATTAACAGGTAACTCATTATAGTTAAGAAATCATAACTTTCTATCTCAGATTGAGGATCAGGTAGCTCAAATTAAAGGCAGGAACATGAAGCTTTGGGTGTTCTATTTCATACTCATGTGTTTTTTTATATAAGTGGTCGATATACCAAACTATGAAACCCTAACTACAATCTTCCCAAAGTGATTAGTAAAGATCCTTAACAAAACGATAAAAGCGTGAATGATCAATTACCAAAATGAAAACATATCACCAACCCGAGTGTCACAAAACGATCATATCCAATAACTTTGGCTGGGGATTGATTCTGCTCCCAACTCCTTTGCTACCTGGAGAAGATTAGAAAAATAACATTCACACCCAACAACCATAACCAATACAGAACCAACTAAGAACATCTGATTTAACCTCTTCTGTTGATGTTTTTCGTTACTATGATAGGGAGAATTTGGCTGGATTCACAGCGACAGTAGCTAATCAACTTCAACTGGAATTGTGGTTGGGTGGCAACCGGATCCGACTCAACCTAGCCGAGAATACAATATCCTGATGATACATTTGAGCTACCTGAAGGTTCCTCCAAAGAGGAGAAAAGGAAGAGAAAGGAGATCAGTTTCGATACCCCAGTGCTCTCCTTGATTTCTAGCGACTAATCCACCCTAGGCATCTATGGTGGCTAGGGGAGAGGCGGCGGCTTTGCCAGGGCACGAGAGCTGCTGCTGGCCCAGCTTAGTGACCACGGCTGGCATTCGTCAAGGAGGGGAGGGTAGGCCTGAATGTTGGTGTCGACAGAGAGTGACCGGTGATCGGGTGGTGGCAGTGTCGAGCGCAATCAGAAGAAGGAGAAGAAGGGGATCAACTATGGTAGGCTCGGCGTGGAGGAGTAAGTGAATGAGGAAATCATCGAATGAAGGATTTAAATAAAGGCTAGGTTTTATAACCTCAACTTAAGTTTTAATTAATTAACTAAGGGTTTAAATTTTATACCTTAGGTTAATTGATTTAATCAACTCATACTTAAAATAGAAATAACCTTAATTAATTTGTATGACTTTGGTTTAGTCTTCGAAAAATTTCTAAAATTTCTTAAAATTCTTATTAGGTTATTTCATATTTTTAAGGCCTAAGTTTTTAATTTGCCACATCTTACATTCTCCCATACTAATTAGAATTTGGTCCCTAAGTTTACTATTCAAGTGCGAAAAATCAAACCATAGAATATTCGAAAAATTTAAATACTGAATAAAACTCTCGCACCTGATGTAAATAAGTGAGGGTATTGAGCTCAAATCTCATCCTCAAGCTCCCAAGTTATCTCCTCATCAGTATGATGCTGTCATCCAATCTTGACGAGTCGGATGATTTTGTTCCGCAATCGGCGCTCCTTGTGATCCAGAATACGCACAAGAACCTCCTCGTAAGTAGCATCAAAATGAAGTGAAACCATCAAATCTCTCAAAATATGGCTAGGGTCTAGCACGTACTTCCTCAACATAGACACATGAAACACATTATGTACACTTGCAAGGGCCGGTGGTAGCGCAACCGATAGGCCACCTCACCTATCCTCTCTAATATCTGAAAAAGTCTAATATAGTGAGGAGCTAATTTGTCTCTCAGTCCAAATCTCTTAACTCCTTTAGTGGGAGAAACTCGCAAAAATACATGATCATCCACGATAAACTCCAAAGGTCTCCGTCTCCGATTTGTGTAACTCTTTTGTCGATCCTGGGGTTCCAACAATCTGCGTCGGATAATACGTACCAACTCTGCATCATGTTGAATGCTCTATGGCCCCAAAATATGTGATTCACCAATCTCCTCCCATAAAATAGGAGATCTACAAGCTCTGTCATATAAAACCTCAAACGGAGCCATCTGAATAGCTGAGTAATAACTATTGTTATACGCAAATTCCACTAAATGTAAATGATCCTCCCAACTACCTTAGAAATCCATAACACAAGCTCTCAGCAGATCCTCAAGTATCTGTATAGTACGCTTTGACTGAACATCTGTCTATGGATGAAGCGTTGTACTAAAACGAAGTTCTATACCCAATGTCTGCTGAAGGCTCTGCCAAAATAGGGAGGTGAACCGCAGATCTCTATCTGAAATGATACTTAGTGGTATACCATGTAGTTTGGTAATCTTCCTACAATACAATCCTGCCAGGTAATCCAAAGAATCTGTCTTACGGATCGGTAAGAAGTGCGTAGATTTGGTTAATCGATCAACAATCACCCAAATTATGTCATGACCTTTCTGTGATCTGGATAATCCCACTACAAAATTCATGGTGATATGCTCTCATTTCCATTCCGGTATCTGAATCTTCTGAAGAAACTCTACTGATCTATGGTGTTCAGACTTGCTGACATACTAGACATCGTGCCACGAAATCGCTATATCTTTTTTCATATCATTCCACCAGTATGAGTGTTTTAAGTCTCTATACATTCGGGTACCACTAGAGTGAATTGCGAATCGGGATCGATGTGCTTCCTGCAGTAAATCATCTTTGACCGGGTGTGACTCAGGTACACACAGTCTTCCCCAAAAATATAAGATATCGCTCTCATCACAAGAAAACTCTGTTTGCTGCCCTGAATTCAGTCTGCTATACAAATATCGTAGATGCTGATCACTAGCTTGTGCTATCTTGATCTTTT
>JBBUKS010000113.1:3596895-3617590 GCA_038050645.1 Hedychium gardnerianum | reverse complement strand
GCTCTTATATTATCCCAATGTCCCTTCTCCCTATACTCAAAGCATATGATATTATCTTTATTTTTAACAATTGAATTTGTTATACTTTTGCTCGTAGAGGAGATACATTCTTCTTTATTTGACCCGGATGTAAATGTTATGACTAGTATGAGCTAGAGGGGGGGGGGTGAATAGCTTGCTTCGCTCCTTTGAACTTGAATGACAATGGAAAACTCGAAGCGAACACTCCACAATGCTAACGCCTTTAATTTTACTTGATATCCACCTCCTTGAGGTGACTAATCCAAAGGTCCACTCCTCACTCATAGCTCCACTATGAATGACTCCTTCTCGGAAACTTTCTGGAGGCGGAGAAGCCTCGTACAAGTTGTTCTTACAAGAACACAACAAGAAAACACAAACAAGATTACAAAAGAAATTAAAAACGACTTTGCTACAATGAACCTTGCTTTGCTTGCTCTTTTTTTGCTTTGGATTGCCTCTTGGTGGTAGGAAATACAGTAGCACTTGTCTCCCAAATCCTAAAGAACCGGCCTCTTCAAAAGCTCCACGAACCTCCTTTTCTAGGGTTGCATTCAGACCGATTTACGCCTCTCAATCAATTGGTCTTACCTCCAATCGATTGCCACGTCAGATCGACCGTCTCTTTTTGCCCGTCTAATCGATTGGTTAACCATACTTATCGATTAGTTAGCTTGCTAACTAATCGATTACCCTAGTCGATTCCGAGGCTTTCTGTTCTCTTGCGAAAAAACTTCCAATCAATTGCTTGGCCACGCTGAATCTAATAGATTCAGCAACCTACTGTGCTTCACGCAAACACAAACAATCGATGGCCTTAATCGATTTCAACACCTTTGTGTTGTCGCGAAAAAGCTCCCAATCGATTACCCTAATCGATTGACTTAGCCTTAATCAATTCCACGACCTTCTGTGTTCTTGCGAAAACCAGCTTTGCCAATCGATTGGTGGCTTAAGTCAATCGATTAATCAATTGCCCAACCCTAAAACCCCAGATTTCAGGTTTAGGATTTACTAATCAATTGACACTTCCGTCCAATCAACCCTAAATTCAGCCTTTTCAAGCCTGAATTTGGGTCTTGCCTGGTATCTGGTTCACCTCAACCTATCAGGACTTCCTCTGGCCAACATCTAGTCAACCTGTTGGGTTTTCTCGTTACCTATCATGCGGTCAACCTTAACTTGTCAAAGCTTCTTCACCAAGTGTTCGGTCCTCCTTGACCTACTTGGACTTTTTTCTTGCCAACCTTCCCGTTGGACTTTCTGTTGCCTAACCTCAGTTAGGACTTTCCCTTGCCTGACCTTCTCCTAACCTTTAGTTAGGACTTTCTATTGCCTAACCTCCAGTTATGACTTACTTTTGCCTAACCTCCAGTTAAGACTTTCCCAAGTCAAGTATCTGGTCCTTCCTTGACCTACTCGACTTCTCTCTCACATATTGTCAAACATCGAAACTCAAGCTCGGACCAACCCGAGATTAGTCAACTTGGTCAACCTTGATCCGAGGACGATTGCACCAACACACTTGATGGTGACCAATCCTTTTACTAAGCCAATACTTGTCTCTTTATCGATCATGTTAGATCACTTGGATTTTATAGAATGTGATTGTAACTGAACACACGAGTATTTAAGATACTGTGCCCATTATCGTAATAACATTTGATTATACATTTTATATGTAAACATATAGTATATGATATATATTTGTGAATTAAAAGTATATTTATCAAGTTGATATTGACTCTCACACGAGCAATCACCTCTAATGTTGCATAGCATAGATGAGATCGTATTGACTTCGTCGTGAACAAATTCATATATATGTTGCCTTGGTAATGAATTACTGAGATGAGATTACTTCATGAAATATAGATTTTCCCACAATCCATTGAACTTATTTAAAAGCTAGATTAGAGTTTTCTTAAGATTGATATTATTGAAGGACAAATAATGAGAAAACTCAAGTTAAGTGTTGGACACACTTGAATTAAGATCTGTTCAATGTGTACATTTTAAAGACATACACTTCTAAGTAGTAAGAAATATAACGTAACACATGTTTTATACCACATGTGCCGAAGTGACCATCTAGATAATGAGTAGTTGAGTCCCAGCTTATTGTGTGAGATTTACAAGTTTATATATTCTCATTTGATACCCTTAAGAATTTCAACTGCTTTCTTTAACTTTATTTTAGTGTTGCGACTTTAGCATGTTACCAATAGCTATGGATGATTCGGAATCTGGTGCATGTCTAAGAAAGCACATAAAATAAAGATTGAAAGATTCTAGTGGGAAAGAAAGATTTATTTTGACACTTGTTTTGTATTCACAAGTTGACTTCTTATGTTTAACTTAGTTGTTAGAACATAATTGTGAATTAAGAAATACGCAGACTAGTTTGAAATCTAGCATGCTATTTTATTTTTGGGACAAGAGATAAGTTGATTGATGTGATCAAATAAATTTGGGGTGTAGTGAGTTGACTTTCCTCATATATATTTTGAATTGAGCTACTATATCCTTAACTGGTGTATGATTCTAAGCTCTTATTTAATATGCTCGTTGGTCACACAATCCATTTGTTTGTATGAAATTGGTGTTATATAGTTATGATCAAACTAGAGAATGGTCTAGCCCTCGTGTGAGTGGGAGATGACTATTTTAATGGTTGCTGCTGTTTTAGTTGCTGGATACTGCTTCTATGTAGCTGGATCTTGTACTAGTCTGTTAGATGCTCTGCTGATGATCTTTGAAAATGCTCCAGCAAGAATGGGTATTGCATTTAAAACCTACCATATTGCATTCCTTTTACTGATTCAAATTCAGTTTTTTCAATTGATAGCCTTAAAATCTGAACTGCCTCAGTTACCTACCTGAACCCGGAAAATATTAGACTTGGCATGATGTGAAGAGCTGTGAGAAGTTATATTAGATTTTGAAGCAGATATGGAGACTGTGGTGACCTAGTTCCTAATGTATCTGTTTTTGAGCTGATACAGAAACTGAATTTGATGTGCATAATTGATGTTGTGCCGAGTTGTATCAAAATGAATGATACGTAATCTGGAGATGTAATTTGAGTTGATGGTAGAGGAGTTGATGCTTGTGAAAAATGAATCTGTAATTCGAATCATCTTGTGAAATGAAACTGAATTTGGCACGGTGACTATATGGGGATGCTGCTGGCTTTAGGCTTGTATCATGCTAGTTTATGAGTATGTCACCGCATTAATTTGAGTTGTTGCTCCCTATCGATGTTACTGTTATAAGATATGGTAAATAAAATATTAAGTGGGGATTAAGAAATAATCTTATAATTTTTTTTAAAAAAACATTAATTTTTTTTCGGGATTTAAATGAGTTCATTTGATATTTTTTAAGAGGATAAAATTATTAGACTTTAAAGGGGTCTATTTAAAATATAAATTAAGTGAGGAGTTGATTGATTGTATTTGTCTAAGTTTTAACACAAAACCTAGGTTTTCTTTAATCCTCCCTCACCTTCTCTTGATTTCTCTTCCCCTATCCACCGTTGAAATCTCTTCCTGATCCCTCGCTACTAAGCCCTCTCACTCATCGCAGCCGATCCTCTCCTTCCCTCTCTCCCATCTCTAGGCCGGCCAACCGTAGCCAACAGCCCCGATCTCCCTCTCATGCCTGCGGATCAAGTAGCGATTGCTGCTGCCATGGAGGAGGTCGCCGTCGCTTATTCCCTCTTCTCTTGACGCCACCAGTCGCAGCCAGCGGACATCTGTCGCCACTGGCCAAGTCACAACCACGGCTAGGTCACGACTAGGGAGATCAGCCGCTGAGCTCTCTCCCTCACCCTCTCCTCGATCCCTTTGTTCTTCTCTAGATATCTACGGCTAGTCCCTACGGATCTGGAGGCCATCTCACCGGAGCCATCATCACAGCATCATCGGTCAATGTTGCTAGTTGCAGCAGCTGCCAGCACAATGGTTACCCAGTCGGCTTTGAGGTTTCTGTGGTTTGTCATCAGCGGTTCGTCCTCATTGTCGGCAACCCATCGCCGACAGCTACCATCGGAGAGGAAGAATTCGATCTTTGGGATAATGATACCTAAATGAAGTGAATTATGGATTTGACCTAATTGTTAGGGTTAATTGTGGTTTAGGTTTCCTTATACTTGAATTAGTACTGATTAGGCTAATTGATAACCTTATGAATTGGAAATCGATTTAGAAATTGAGGATATGATATGTGAGTCGATATATGAATTTAGAGGATTCGTTAATGGATTTAGGATAAAGAACCTTTATGCCTAAATTGGTTCTATTCGACCCATTAATTAGATGATTAATCCACATAATTTAGTTAGTGAGTTTTGATTCTAGTATTAATCTAGTACTTAAGTAGTTTTCGTATTTCTACCTGTATGATCCGGATTCGAGACAGAGCGTCAAATCTGAGGACAACTAGGGCATTCTACTATTTAGAGGCGGGTACTTCCATCCTTGTCTCTGTTAGTACATTTATTTAGTGTATGAGATTTGATATTTGTAGGTAGTTTAAATACCTAAATTCTATTTGTAGGTAGTGTATGACTCGTGGTGGGTTGGTTACTATTTGTGGCCGTGATCCGGAGCGACCACGGAGATGACTCATTGTGTCGATGGGACCTGAACTCGATGCCAGAGAGGGGAATTCTTATGAGGTTCCGACTGATATAAAGTCAGATAGTGGTGATCAGGCCCATCAAACCCCTATGGGAGATCAGGAAGGATAGTCTCAGGAAATACCACCAATAGTACCAACCCATACTACTTCTAGCTAGGTAATTGATAGAGCCTGTATACTAGTGTTGGCTCGCTTAGTTAAGCACAAATTTATCCTATTTCATGGAAATTTAGATCCTTGGGTCGCTCGTGCCTGGTTAGATAACCCGGGAAGCACATTCGAGTATATGAAATACACTGATAAAGAAAAGGCTGAATTGACTACATACCATCTAAGGGACCAGACTGTCACTTGGTGAAAAATACAGAAAATAATTTTTGGGGATCAACTCATCACTTGGGATTTATTTAAAGATGCTTTGAGAGATAATATTATCCCGCTACTTTTTGCATGACTCATCAACATGAATTCTTGAACCTTAAGTAGGGAGATCGTACTGTGATGGAGTACGACGTAGAATTTAACCGTCTCGCTGAGTTTTGCCCTGAGCTTATAGCTCAGGACTATGATCGGATATTCCAGTTCACTCAAGGCCTTACAGCGTATATTCAGATCAGGATGTCAAGGTCTTTGGCCAATACTTATTGAGAGACATTGAATCAAGCTTTATTGACATAGATGACTCAACAACAAGTGTCTCGGGAGAAAGGAAATGATAAGCAAACATCCCAGAATAGACTTCCAAATCAGAGACATCAGGTTTCTAGGCAGAAAAGGGAGGACAAGAGCTAGGGCTCATGGGCTACTATTGAAGAGTCTTCTCAACCGCAGAAGATAGGATGATCGGCAATAGGATCTTCTCGTTCCCATCTATAGAGTCAAAAAAATGACGCCGGTATGATCCGATATTTCCAGTGTGGTTCCAAAAATCATAACAAACCTGAGTGCCCTTTGGATCAAACTATATGCTTCTACTATAAGCTTTTAGGGTATGTGAGCGGAGATTGTACTTTGAGGGCTTAGTTGGAGACTATGATGTTGCTCCTATGGGGGGTCAATCTGCTCAGACTCAACCACACAAAGGATCCTAGAGGACTCAGTACTCTTCACGATAGCAACGTATACCATCCCCACAGACACAGATATATTGTATCCAGGGTTCGGAGCGTATGACTATACCTCCGGCTATGCAGTACCCTGAAGTAACCCCGGTTCATCAAGCATATCCAACACAACAGTATTTACCTTCTCCATCTCAGGCGTATCAGTTGAACCAGCCTCAGTCACAGTAGTCGTCTATCGTTCTTTCGTCTTGACTTCAACTTGTTCCATAAATGCAACCGCTGAGCGCAGAGGTTGGACGAGTCTATGCTGTCACTCGAGAGGAGACACGACGTGCTGAGGGATCGGTCTTTCGGGGTATTATTTCAGTTTATTATGTATTTTCTGATTTGCTGATTGATATTGGTAGTTTGCATTCATTTATATCTCGTATGTTTCTAGGTAAGATTCATAGATTTCTTACACTCAGATCGCATGGCTTAGCGGTATCTTTGCTATCTGGAGAGGTACTGACCATTAGTCAGGAAGTCAGAGGATGCTCCTTGGACTTCGGCAGTCATTCATTGATAGTGAATTTTCAGGTGCTTGATATGACAAACTTTGACATCATCCTAGGCATGGATTGATTGACTACCCACTATGCTATAGTTGATTGTTTAGCAAGAGTAGTCACCTTCTAACATTTGGACCAACCCTCTTGGGAATTCGTTGGGACTAAGGATAATGGAATTTCTATCATTTCAACACTGCAAGGGCAAAGGCTATTATCCCAGGGTTGTCAGGGATATTTATTATCATTGATTAAGGTTGAGGAAGATGATGCTTCATAGCTCTCAAACGTTCTTATAGTTCGAGAATATCCAGACGTATTTCTGACTTTCCCTCGAAGAGGCAAGTAGAATTTGTGATTGAGTTAATTTCGGGTACAACACCGATATCAAAGACCCCTTACCGCATGACACCAAATGAACTGGAATAACTTAAGATATAATTACAGGAGTTGTTGGATAGGGGATTTATTCACCCTAGTGTTTCCCCATGAGGAGCTTTAGTGTTGTTTGTTAAAAATAAGGACGAATCATTAAGACTATGTATATACTATCGATAACTGAATGCAGTAACCATCAAGAATAAATATCCCCTCCCATGGATAGAGGATTTATTTGATCAGCTTAAGAACGCCTGTGTATACTCTAAGATTAATTTACGCTCAGGCTATCATCAACTTAGAGTAAGGGATGCATATGTACAGAAGACAATATTTTGAACTCGGTACGGACATTATGAGTTCTTTGGTAATGTCATTTGGGCTTACCAACGCTCCAGCGATATTCATGGATTTGATGAACCGAATATTTTTAGAGTACTTGGATCAGTTTGTTATTATTTTCATTGACGACATTCTGATATATTTTCGGTCAGAAGTAGAGCATGAACAACATCTTCGCATAGTTTTGGAGACGCTTCGACGAGAACGCCTCTATGCGAAGTTTAATAATTGTGCATTTTGGTTGTCTTCAGTGAGATTTCTCGGACATATTGTCTCTAGTAAAGGGATATTGGTGAATCCTTTAAAAATAGAGGTCGTTACTAGTTGGGAGCAACCGAAGATAGTGCAAGAAGTCCGCAACTTTCTGGGACTGGCTGGATATTACTGGAGATTTGTAGAGGATTTTTCTAGTATTGCCCTGCAGTTGACTCGACTGACCAAGAAGGGAGGAAAATTTACTTGGATTGAGGCTTGCGAGACAAGTTTTCAAGAGCTTAAACAAAGACTAGTAACTGCACCTGTCTTAGTGCTTCCTTCTAGGAAAGACATATTTGTACTCTACACGAATACATCACTGTAGGAGTTATGTGCAATTCTGATGCAACATGCACGGGTAGTATCATATGCTTCTTGCTAGCTAAAGGATCATGAGAAGAATTACTCTGTCTATGATTTGGAATTAACAACTATCATCTTTGCACTAAAGATATTGAGGCATCATTTGTATGATATCACTTTCGAGATTTTCACGGATAACAAAAGTTTTAAGTATCTATTTACTCAGAAGGAATTGAACTTTAGGCAAAGAAGGTGGATGGAGTTTCTTAAGGATTATGACTACACCATAAACTACCATCCATGAAAAGCTAATATAGTAGCAGATGCTTTGAGTAAGAAATCTCGAGGGATTCTGGCTAGCCACCGAGTGATAGTTATAGACTTGGTGTAAAGTTTCTCAGAGTTGGGACTAGTGGAACGAGGACAAACAAAGCGAGAGATTTTAGTATCTATGATTGCTCAGTCACCCATAATTGAGGAAATTAAAGGAGCACAAACTAGTGGTTAATATCTACTTTATCTGTATGACAGGGTGGTTTTAGGACAATAGACAGAATTTACATGTGATGAGAACGACATCCTGTATTTTCAGAGAAGATTGTGTGTACCCGAATCATATTTCGTCAAAGAGGACTTACTTTAGGAAGCACATTGATACAGATTCGCGATCTATCCGGGTGGTACTCAAAATGTATAGAGACTTGAAATGCTCTTATCGGTGGAATGACATGAAAAAGGATATAGCGAATTTCGTGGCTTGATGTTTGATATGCCAGCAAGTGAAGGCTGAACATCAGATATCAGCAGGGTTACTTCAGAAGATTCAAATACCAGAATGGAAGTGGGAGCATATCACTATGGACTTTGTAGTGGGGTTATCTAGAATACAGAATGGACATGATACAATATGGGTAATCGTGGATCGATTAACCAAATCTGCACATTTGTTACCGATCCGTAAGATGGACTCTTTGGATTGCCTAGCGGAATTGTATTATAGAGAGATTATCAGACTTCACGATATATCTCTGAGTATCATATCTAATAAAGATTCACGTTTTACTTCACAATTTTGGCAAAGTCTTCAACAAGCTATGGATACGGTGTTTCGTTTCAGTACAACTTTTCATCCACAGATAGATGGACAGTCAGAGCGCACTATATAGACACTTGAGGATCTGTTGAGAGCATACATAATAAATTTCGGAGGAAGTTGGGAGGATCATTTACACTTAGTGGAATTTACGTACAATAATAGTTATCATTCAACTATTCAGATGACGTCATTTGAGGCTTTATATGACAGAACATGTTGATCTCCACTTTATGGGAAGAAGTTGGTGAACAACAACATATGAAGAATGTCAGAGACTCAGGATAGATAAAAGAATTACGCAGATCTAAGACGGAGACCTTTGGAGTTCATAGTGGGCGATCATGTGTTTTTGGGTGTTTCACCCACTAAAGGGGTTGAGAGATTTGGTCTGAAGGGCAAGTTGGTTCCTCGTTACATCGGACCCTTTCAGATATTGAAGAGGATAAGTGATGTAGCCTATCAGTTGACACTACCACTGAACCTTGCAGGTGTATATAATGTATTTCATGTATTCATGTTGAGGAAGTACGTGCCGCATTCTACTTATATTCTGAGGGACGTGTTGATCCCACTCCAGCCTGATACAACTTATAAAGAGGTTCCTATGCGGATTCTAGATCGCAAGGAGCGTCAGTTGCAGAACAAAATGATCTGACTCGTCAAGGTTGGATGACAACATCATACTGATAAAGAGACAATCTGGGAGCTTGAGGATAAGATCCAAGCTCAATATCCTCACCTTTTTACTTAAGGTGTGTATAGTTTCTTCAGTGCTTTAAACTAATTAAATATGCTATTGTTTGCTTACCGCACTTAAATAGTAAATTTGGGGACCAAATTTTTATTAGTGGGGGAGAATGTAAGATATAGTAAATAAAATAATAATAAAATATTAAGTGGGGATTAAGAAATAACCTTACAGAAATTTTTAAGAATTTTTCAGAATTTAAACTGAATTTATTTGACATCATTTAAGGGGATAAATCTATTAGACTTTGAGAAAGCCTATTTGTAATATCAATTAAGTTGAGAGTTGATTGATCTAATTAACATAAGGTTGGGGTTAATTAACCTAAGTTGAAAATGAGGAAACCTAGGTTTATAAATACCTCGATTCCTTCTCCCTCCCCAAATAGCCGATCTCCATCTCCTCTCCCGATCTCCCCTACAGCTGCCGCCCTCTCCCTCTCCTCTCTCGATCTCCCCTACTGTCATTGTCGTTGGAACCCATAATCACTGGCACAGCCCATAACCAAGGATGGGCTGAGATCAGAGGGGAGCAACAGTCTCCAATCCCTCTTTTCCTCTGGAGATCACTGCCGGTCAGACCTAGGACAAATCTGAGTCATCTATTTTTTTGAAGATCAACCGCTGAGTTCCCTTGTTCTTCTCTAGAGGACAGTCGTCGGCCTCTAGTCGTCGTTGGCTGTTATTACAAGATCCGGCTGCCACTACCAGGCTAGATCTTCTCTAGCCACTGTAGCCATTGTTGGATTGTTTTCCCGCGACCACTCTCTGCTCCGATGGGGAATTCATCATCGAGGGCAGATCCAGATCGCCGGCCACTTTTGCCTGGCTAGACCTAGGTGAGCTCTGATCTCCAATTGTCTTTGCTCTTTTGGAAGTCAGTCGTTGAGTTTTTCGTTCCATTTTTTTGGCTAAATTTGGAGGTTGCTGTGATCAAGCCATCTTGCTCCGGCCATCACAATGTTGCTGACCAAGTGTAACTAGTGCCACTGATCCAGCTCAGCCACTACTATATGTAGGATTGAGTGCACGTGAGAGGAGGGGTGAATCACGTGTTTAAAAGCTTTCTTTTCGATTTTGAAAAGCTCATTAAAAATCAAGCATGTAGCGGAAGACAATAAAATATCGGAATACTTTCATTTTACTTGGTTTGGAGCCTTTGCCAACTCCTACTCCAAGACCCACGACCCTTCGGATCATATTGTTGGGCAATCCACTAATTCTCTTCTGAAAAACCCTCGGACAGAGAAATCGAATACAAGATGAGGGAAGTATAACAATCCTACACTTTCCTATGCAATTAAAAAAATTAAATTACTAATAATAACAAAATCTCGTTACCAACACGTGATGATGAAGACAGGTTGAGCTCGAGTGTTGGTCAGGTTTCTGCTATAGAGATTGATTCTGACATCAGTTCGGTATAGCAGGGTTGTAGTACAACAATCATAGGCGCTTGGAACAGCAATATCAAGTGGGAATCGCATTGGAAAGAGTTATCTCAAGTTGCTGGTCGACATACTCTATTATAGCCCATTAGGGGTGCCTCCATCACTCCGTGGCGCCTCCAATGATGTTGATCTAATTCAAAAAAGCCGCAGTTTATCCTCTTCAAGGCGCCTCTATTAGTTCCACACGTCAACAGCCAGCGCGAGGCTTATCCAGGCACTAAGGTTCCTCCAGCCATCCGAGGTTCCTCCAACGCCTCCAGCGCTGAGGCTCCTCCAACCATCCGAGGTGCCTCTAGCGCTGAGGCATCTTCAGCACTCCGAGGCACCTCCAGCGCCTTTGCGTTGAGGCTATTGACCATAATTTTGACTTTTTCTTGCAAGCATTATTATTCCAACAAAAACAACCTACAACATAGTGTTAGTTAAAATATGCATGTCCAAAATATATTTATGACTTAAATCCTTTCTTACCATGACCATGATTTAATCATGGTCTCAACTTAGAGTTTCACTTTGGACCTAAGTTGGACCGGCGCCTAAGTCCCTACCGAGGACTGGTCCTCACTGGATTCGCTCCTCCAATTTCTTACCTCACTTACCGATTGCCGAGTAACTTCCTCGACGTCTGATCTCTAACCCACCAGTTCTTCATGTCGGAATCCCACATCCGGACTTCAGTCAATCATCTGGTCCTCCCTGACCCGACTGGACTTCCTGCCAACTATCTGGTCTTCTCTGACCTAGTTGGATTTCTTACCAGAATTGCACATTTGGACTTCAACCTGATGTCTTGTCCTCTAGATCCATCAAGTTAGTTAACCTACACACTTAGCTCAAATGATTAAAACAATAGTCTAACTTTAACCTATTGTCATACATCAAAACATAGAGTTAGATCATTAGTGTAAACTACACCAACACTATAGTCCAGATCCTGCCACCCAACTTCCCTACTTCGGCCATCTACCCCTTTGTTTCGGCCAAATCAACACCTGTCGGCCATCTATCCTCTGATCCAGCCACCACAACAGCAGGTAATTGACATAGGCTGCGAATTTCTAATTGTTAGGGATTAGAACTAGTTTTGGTTACATATTTGAATTGTTGTTCGACATATGGGTTGATTTGGTGATGTGGATTGATACATTATCTATTGATAGTGAGAGGGTGGATTTGGATTGAAGAAGTGTAGTTTTTGCATAACTACATCTTAGAATTATGAATTTGTACCTAATTGAAGGGTTAATGGTGGTTTGGATTTTCTTATATGTGAATTGAGTATCAATTAGGTTAGATGACTACTTTATGTAGGGGTGTTGTTAATTGAATTAGAATAATAAACCCCTATGTGAATTTGTGTTAATATACCCTGTAATTAGATGTTAGATTAATTTGGTTTAATGGGATGATTAGGTTGATCCAATTAGGGTTTCCTAAATGGTTTAGGATGTGGTTTAGTTATTTGATTCTTGGTAGAACTTAAATATAATTTATGTTCCACATTGCAAGATTTTGATTTGGAGCACACTCTTGGACATGAGGACATTCAACATGATCTACGATTTTGAAGCGGTACTTCTATCCTTGTCTCTGGTAGTTTATTTACTTTAGTACATATTTGATACCATGATTAGTAATTGTATTTACCTTGACTCTATTTGCTTTATTACTTGAGTTTGATACTTGTCTGCCTATACTTAGAGATGATTTGTTTATGTCTATACAGTCTCATTTGTTTCCATATCTTATAGGGTGCACATGGGTATGGTGTGTACAATAGGAACAAGTATGTGTTTGTATATGCATGTAGTTGTTAGACACGCGTGTGGCATGTACATATGTTCATATGCTAGTTCTGTATATATTTTTCCATGTAGTTATAAGCATGTGTGTGGTGTGTGTTTAGGATATTTATCCTGTATATCGTTACATGCATTCATGTTTTGTATATGTGGACACGTGTGTGATGTATATCTTACCTGTTTAGCATTGTTGTATGCATATGTGAACATGTGGGTGATGTGTAATGTAGGTGATATGACATGTTAGATGTTATATCTCATCTCTGATTGGTAGTATATAAACACGTGTGTGACATGTATTATAATTGATTTGTCTTGATTGGATGTGATCTTGTACATTGCATAGATAAACATGTACGATAGTAGGATTGGTTGTATCCTACTCATCATGGAGATGCATGTATATTATCAATTATGGCTCCCTTCGGGTGTGAGCTAGTCATAGTATCACAGTGTTGCATGCATGCAATTGATTATATCTCCCTTCAGGTGTGAGCTAGTTGTAGCATCATGGAGATGTATGTATGCTATCGATTATGGTTTCCCTTCGGGTGTGAGCTAGTCGTAGTCATGCTATTTCTTGATTGTATCTATCTGGTCTATGGATGAGTTGAAATTTCCTCTCCCAAATAGGGATTGTATACCCTGGGTTGCCCATAAGACCAATCATGGTAGAGTGTTTCTCATGCAACCTGTAGCTAGATAGCTACCTCCTGTCTTCCCACAAGGTCATTCGTGGTAGAGCATTTCTCATGCAGATAGGGACCCTGACATTTCAGACTACCCACGAGGTCATTCGTGGTAGAGTGTTTCTCATGCAGTCCATAGCTGACAAGCTAGGTGTCTTGGTCATCTTTATATCTTGTGGTGGAGCATTGCTCCCACATGTGATTACTTGTGTTGGTACATGCATGTGAGATGTTGTACTCATGTTGATTATTACTGGTACATGCATGTGAGATGTTGTACTCATTTTGATCATTATTGTCACTACTCATGATACTATGTGTAGCTAAATAGGGTGATTGTGTGGTAGAAGCATACATGTGTTATCTTCCAGTTGGTGAATACTTTTCTTTGAGACTGTATATCTTTGAATTTCTTTACACTTGTATAGATCATGCACTATCTTCTTATATTCCCTGAGTATGCTTTTGTACTCACTATCCCTTACTTTCCATTTTATCTCCAGGATAGCAGGTATATGTTAATTGGGTCGCTTGGAGGATTCTGTCCGCGCCGTCCCATTCACATCGAGCGTTGGTTTATTCATTTCATTTTGATTTACTTTGCTTTCGCATTTTCTTATTGAACTTGTGTTGTAATAATTGATTTGTATTTGGACTTTTTGGTTTACTCTAGTTATGTACTTGGTGTTTTAAGCTGTGCCGACACGTAGTTGAGTTTTGGTTTTATAGTGGGATGGTTCCCTTTGTTTGTTTTTATATCGTTGTGATTACCCTAGTTGGTATTATTATTACACTGCGTGGTTATGTTTATATGAGTTTTGTGGACTCCTATCATGTTGTATCTAAGATTGTCACAAGGGGGTATTGTTCGTATCAATGGGCAAAAGTGTACCTTTGGAGCGTGACATCATGAAGAAATGATAAGGGTCTTGTTGATCCCTATTTTCATCTTTTCTCTATTTTTAACTACCTTGGTCGACCAAGTGGACCATGTAAACGTAGATACTTAAATGGTCAAAAATGACAGACAATCCACACATATATTTTACTAAACTATCCAGAAGTAACGTCATATTTTAAGTTTGTATATATTTGATATTTTATGTATTTCATATGTTGTAAATTGTTTGTGTTATAATTTGTTTTTCTTATGATAGGATTTTCCAAAATTAAATTCTGAACTTTTGACACATGAGTTTGATCGCTTCTATGATGAAGAATTTTGCACCATGGTTCAAAAAATATGTAAGTAGACTATAAATTATTTTTACACTTATCTTGACTTTTAAATATATTTATTTGACTTTAGGTTCATGATAATCAAGGTCACGTTGAGCAAGAATTGTTAATCTATCTCTCATGTGGTCCAAAATTAATGATACGCACTTGACCAACATATTTTATAAATGGATATAATTTTCATACTTGAGAATATGGAATGAGGAAGACTACAATGAATAGTGAGGTTTATTTTCAGTCATTCAATGATAGAGGTGTAAGAAATGATTTTTATGGTTTGCTGGATGAAATTATAGGAGTACTTGGACTAGAATTGCAAGTTATTTTATTTATGTGTCGCTAGTTTGACCTTGTCAAAGGGATGAAGGTGCATCCACAGTTTAATTTAGTTGAAATAAATCATAAGAAATTATATAAGAGATATAAATAATTTGTGTTGACACAACAAGCGATTCAAGTATTTTATGCTTCATATCCTAGTTTGAAACTTAACAAAATTGATTGGTGGGTTGTTTGTAAAATGAAAGCTTGGAAAAGAATTGAGGAACATTGGGAAGGCATAGCATATCAACAAGAGGAAATTGCGAACACATTTCAGACCGAGCAATATAATATTCCAACATTGTGAGATCCCAACAAAGCAGTGATAGATGTGGATACAAGTGAAATACATGAGGACGACAATGAGAAATCTAATTTTGAGACAGATGATGATGAGGAGGAGGAGGATAATAATGATGTTAAAGAGCCAAATGATGAGGATGAAATGATAATGAGGACTTTGATTTTTGATGATGGGTAAATTTTGTTGTCTTAATATAACAAAAATATGATATTTTATCTTCATATATGGTAATATTTTTTTATGAGTAAATTTAGTTTTAATTTGTAAATTTATAAATCTCGTAACTCAATTAATTATTTATTTACTGTCTCATTCTTAAATTTATATATTTTATCTGTTAATGTACTGTCTTTTTTTCTATAGGTCATTAGAGGCGATATATTGGTGGCTTGTTTCACACATTTAGTGTGTCAATTTAAATATGATAAGTTTTTTCATGTTCTTCATTATGCATCCGATGAACATGCAATTTTTATTTACTTTATCCTAACAATTATGGTTGATTATTTCGATGTGGTGGTTTCAACACCTTCACAATCTCATTCCCTTGTTGGTAATGTACCTTCTAGTACCTTCATCAGTCCCTTTGGTGTAATGCTCATTTGTTGAGAGGGAAGACAATCGAGATTTGATAGCCCCTTACAAAGATTCGTAAGATTAAAATTTTACATTTATTATTTTTTTATTTATAAAATATTTTATTTTTTCAATTATCTTATTTATTTAACATTGTTTGTTTATAACTTTATGATAGTTTTATAAATTTTGTACATGTTATTCACGAGCTTAATAGAATAGTTAATAACCATTGAGGCATTGAGGAGGGGCTTCGATGACTTATACAAGCACTCCAGAATAAACAAAAGAGCTATGGTGGAACGAGTTCAAGGTAAGCTATCCCAATCAGTTTATATATGAAATTAAAGTGAATATAATCAATTGCTTTTTTCCATTACAACGGACATTCACTTGGGACAAGATTGAAGAGTTGGAAATAAAAAAGATTTTTAAGAAAAAATGTGGCGATCACATCTGACATGAACTAAATCATGCGAAAACTAGAGGAAAAAAGTCAAACTGCATCACCTAAGAGAATTGGGGCAATATTGTGAAATTTTAGAAATCTGAGGAGAGCAAACAAACGAGTGAATAAAATAAAATAAAATAAATCAAGCTTATAATTCTGGAGAATCATTTACAACGTAGCGGGAGGCTAGATCAATATCGATGAACATAGACAAAGATTGGTAATTTTTTTATCAAATATTAATCTTTGAATCTAATTCAGACAATTTCATTATTTTTAACAATGTTTTTTATACCAAGGAAATAGGGACCGAACCATTATTCATAAACACTTTAACACACACACATTTAAAAAAAAAGACAAGATGTAAAGCGGGGAGAAAGCTAAAGCAATTAAGGTTTGTAATTTCAAAATTTTCAATTATTTAATGGATATTTTCAATGTTGATTATAATATATTATACTGAATATACCATAACAATGTAGTAAGATGAATTTATTAGGTTAGCCTCTCTGAAATTTAGTCTCATGATCCTAAATTTAGTCTCAAAAATTTATTAGGATATTTTCAAGTGTTTTTGATGAATCACTTGATCTCTTATTTTTTCCACAAATAACATTCATATCCAATGTTAATATGAATGTTTATAATTTAAATCCTATATAGTCTCATGATCCTATATATCTAATCAAGATTATATGTGTTTCTATTATATTGTTATTGTAAATTTATTTTAATTTTTCTCATGACAATACGAGAGAGATATGATGAGCTAGCACAGAGAGGTTCGGGTGCCAGTGATGATAAAGATCGATCTAAGTCATCTGTTGGTAATAATATGATTCTATGGATCGAGGCAACTGGTGGACCGAAAGGGGGAAGAATATTTGGACTGGGTTTTATAGCAAAAATTGTAGAGTCGCTATACATCTTCTTCCACCCCACCAGCAGTAAGGGCAGAAATAAATCAATTGAATGAAGAGGTTAGTCATTTGAAGAAGTTACTAGTGCAAAGGGATAATGAACTTCAAGAGGTCCACACACTACAAAAGCAAAGGGATAATAAAATTTACGAGGTTTGCACACTACAGAGGAAAAGGGATAAGAAAATGAATGATTTCCATCAACAATAAATATTAATCATGCAGCATCTTCAGTTAGCCTCCGCTCCTCTCGGTGATGCTCGTGATGGTGATGATGGTGATGATGATTTATTTTGTTTTGAACAATTGTTATTTGATTAAGTTTGTGTTTTTCCCATCAAATTTGTACTTTTGATTGGTATTGTTAACTTGTTTCAAACAAGGTCGCCAAGGAAGGTGGTGAAAAATAGAAATCCATGTCGGAAGAAGTGAGCGTTTACATTAGTTTTATGTTAGTTTAGAAGATTTTCTTGTTAAGAATCTTACTTTTTGTTTGTTTTTTTTCTGATGCAAGAAAAGAAGAAGAGGAAGTATGTGACCATTGTTCATGTATGGGAGGAGAAGGAAGTGTATGTCGAGGAAGAAGAGGATGTTGATCTTTTTACGTAAATTTGAAGAAATTCAGTTCATAGTGTTGCTGAAAATGTAGATCATCTTCTTCCCTCCTTTTGAGATAGTTTGTTAAATGTTTGGTTTGACTTGAACAATGTTATGAGATCTTTTGTTTATCTAATATGATGATTTCTTAAATTAACTTTGTTTTGAAATTTGTCTATGTTGTAAGATTATTTTGTTTATGTTGTAAGTTTGTGTCTTTGTTTTTAGACAATTCATAGTGTTGTCTATATTTATCTAATAATGTTATGTCTATCTTTTGTTTATCTAATACATGTTGGAACGCAAATTTCATTGAAAAATATCAAGTTTGCGACAAATTTTGCAACAAAATCTTTTGGTTACAAAATTTTCCAATTTACAACCAATTTTTTTTTGTTAAATATGGTAATTAGAATTTAATAAAATAAAGTCGTTGATTGAGGAATAAGTTTAAAGAGATTTTAGGTGAATTTTTTGAGATTTAATCAGAGCTAATTTGAGGAATTCACGAGGATATAAATAATAGGATTTTAGAAGGCCTGGTTGGAATATCAATTAAGTTGGGAATTGAATAAAGTCATTAAACCTAAAGTTGAAATTGATTGACCTAAGTTGAGGTAATATGACCTAAATTTTCTTTTAATGATTGAACTTAGGTTTAATCAAATTTAAAACTTATTTAAAGGAAAAAACCTAAGCTCCTAAGTTATTTCATTACCATTCTCGATTTCTTTTACTTTTATTCCTTTTTCTTCCCCGATACCTCACCGTTGTTCCCCGATCTAGTGCCCTCGCCATCGCCTTATCGGCGGCAGCCAGAGTCGGGGCCAGCCGCAACCGGAGAAGGCAAGTTGATCCCTCTTCCCTTCTTCTCCCTCGATTTAATCCCCCACAGCCGTAATCCACACCGATCGATCTCCCCTCCCTTCTCAATCTCTCCTCACTCATTGCTTTAGCTGAACTACCGATGTTTGCTTAGACGAAGCAGATCTCCGACCAACTGCTATCAGACGCGGCCAAGTTGTGACCGAAGAGGCCAGCTTGAGCCCTCTGCCTGCATGATTCTTCTTCTCCCTTCACCCGATTGCACCCTTGTTCACAACCGAGATCGAGCTTCACCAAGGTCAGATACCACCTCCGACCAAACCCCATTGTCGTCGGTCAATGCTAGGGTAAGTCCTCAGTGAATTGTGTCTTCGGTACTGCTTATGTGGATTCAAGTTGTCGGGATGCTGATTTCCTTGTTCGATCTCTGATCAGATCTTGGTAATTGTTGGCCACTGCTCCTTGATTATTGCTCCAGCCACGATGAGTTTTGGTCACCTCTCCATCAACTCCGGCCAGCCACTGCTTGGGCTAGTTTAGTTCTTCTCCTGCGAGCTTTGTTTCGGCAAATTTGAGTTTCAGCTATCTCTCCCAGATCTGGTCCAACATCAACAGCGAGGGGAGAATAAGTTAAGGTTCTGATTTGAGTTGTTTTAGATATGGTCATTGGTTGAATCTGGTTCCCGACATTTCCAGCAGGGTGATGATCAGTTGTTGCTGTTCCGGCCATTGAAGCCACTACTACCAGCCCAAACTCCCCATCTCCGGCCATCTCTTGAAGGTATAAGATGAGGAAATACATTTTTGTTTAGTAAATTAGATAAGGGTGGATGTGATTTATGTAAGTTGTAGTACTATTGGATTTAGGGTTTGAATATCAATTATGGATTGGTTATTTGTAGGGATATCTTGTGATATGAGATTGTAGCTTTGGGTTTAATATGTTCGTTTATGTAGATTGATCTAGTGGAGTTTTTATTTGTGATAGAGGATTATGTGTTGGCATTGGAAAATTAATATCTATAAGTGATGAGTGTTGGAGCAACTTAGATCTTGTGATCTTACATGATTTCCTTATTAGATGTTGTAGTTGATTTGGGTTGCTGTGTGTAGTTAGGTTGTATATAAATTGTGGAGATTAGATGTTCTTGCTTGGTCATCTTGTAGTTTTAAGATTTGGACTATAGAGTGAACTCTCATGGTTGTGTACTTGTGAATTAGGGATCTTGGATGGAATTGTATACGATTTCACAGATGACTTAATTGGATGTAACAATACCATCTTGGTTAGGATTATGAGGTTGAAAGAACTCTTGTTTATAAGTCTTGTAACTAGTTCTAGATGTGGTTCGATTGAACCAATTAGGATTTCCTATTTTGGTATGAGATTTGGTTCAGTTATATGATTTATGATAGACCTTGATTTTTATTCGAGTTTCTATGACGCAGGACTTTGATTTGGTACGGATATCTGGGCTTGAGGATTATTCGTCACGACCTAATTGGAGGCGGGTATTTTTTGCTTGTCTCTTTATAATTATTGATCTTAGTGCATGATATGACTTTATTGATATAGTGGTCATAATTACCTTGACTCTACTCGTTGTTTTTTTTTAGTATGATACTTGACTGCCTGTACTTAGAGTTCAGTTTTATATTTATACAGTCTCTTTGATTCTATATCTTGTAGAGTGTACACGTATATGGTGTGTACAATAGGAACATGTTTATGATTGCATAATCATCTAGCTGTTAGACACGCGTGTGACGTGTAATTATGCTCATATGTTAGTTCTGTATACTCATGTCATATAGTGCATGGACACGTGTGTGACGTGTACCAACGATATGTAGCATACTTTGCATACCTGTAGTTGTGTTGTGGACACGTGTGTGAGGTGTACCAATGTCGTAGTAGCATACTTTGCATACCTGTAGTTGTGTTGTGGACATGTGGTTGCTGTGTACTCTTGATATTATAGCATTTTGTCGTAAGTGCATGTGTGTGTACATGTGTATACGTGTATGACGTGTACATTAGATGATGTATCATGTTGGTGACTATCATGTTGGATTTGTGGTTATAAACATGCATGTGGCGTGTCTTAGGATTGATATG
>JBBUKS010000113.1:3557640-3568740 GCA_038050645.1 Hedychium gardnerianum | reverse complement strand
TGTCGGTATAAACTTTTTAAGCTTCTGTTATTGCATATATTTAGGGGATAGCAGTGTTTTGCTATCCTCCTCATTCTCTGTATACGAGTTTTCTTCTTCTCCGAAAGTATTTCAGAGAGAAGAGCTTTAGTGGATTAACCCATCGATATGATCCAAAGGGTCGTGGGTTCATAGAGTAGGAGTTGGCTGAGCTCCAAACCAAGTAAAAAAGTAGTGTGTCTTTTTTTTCCCGATGCTACTTTGATTTACGTAAAAAAGAAAAGGTTTTAATCGGACGAGATTCACACACCCTCTCTCTCGTCTCCAATGATCCAACACAATATGTCACCAACATACAGTACTAGGAATATGATTGCACTCCCACTAACCTTCTTGTACACACAAGGTTCGTCAGGATTTTGTGAGAAATCAAATTCTTTGATTATCTCATCAAAATGGATATTCCAACTTCTGGATGCTTGCTTCAATCCATAAATGGATCGCTAAAGCTTGTATATTTTATTTTTATCAACAGATGTAAAACCCTCGGGTACACCTCCTCAAAAAGATTTCCTTTGAGGAAAGTCATTTTCATATCCATCAGTCATATCTCATAATCATAATGAGTTGCTATGGCCAGTAGTATCCGAATGGATTTTAACATAGCTACTGGTGAGAAGGTTTCATCATAGTCAACACCTTATTTTTGATGATAGTCTTTCACCACTAATCTTGCTTTGTAGGTAATTACTTTACCATTCATGTTAGTTTTCTTCTTGAAAATCCACTTGAACCTAATAGGCGTAATGCCTTCAGGTGGGTCTACCAATCTCCAAACTTGGTTTTCATATATGAAATCCATTTTTGACTCATGGTTGCTAGCCACTTATCCCTTTCTGAAATTTTTAGAACTTTCTCATAATCAGTAGGTTCCTCATCCTCAATGAGCAATACGTTATTTGATTCACTTATAAGAAATTCATATCTCTTAGGAATCGTATGTATCCTACCATATCTACAAAGATGTTGTGTCTCCATTAGTCCAGCCAATAGCTTATTATCATGAGTAATCGATTGTGGTTGTTGACTAAGCGTCTCTTTTGTGTCTATTGGAGTATCTTGAACTTCCTCAAGTTTAACTTTATTCCCATAATTTTCCTGCAAAAGAAACTCTTTCTCTAAGAATACAGCATGCCTTGAAACAAACACCTATTGTTCTAATGGATGATAGAATTGGTAATGTCTAGTTTTCTTAAGGTAACCAATAAATAGACACTTAGCAGACTTAGCATCCAGCTTGTCTGATGCTATCCTCTTTACATAAGCAGTACAAACCCATATCTTCGAGTAAGATAGATGAAGTTTCTCACCAGTCCACTTCTCAAATGGAGTAATAGATACTACCTTTATCAGGACTCTTTTTACCAAGTAAATAGTTGTCTCTAGTGTGTAACCCCAAAAGGATTTAGAAATATTTGCATAATTCATCATTGATGTGTGTAGATTATATATGTTTTTAGACATTTTATATTGCACATCTACTTACATTTCATTAACATGATCTACATTATCACACCTTATTTTATTATGTTATCATGCTTTTTACTCCATATTGTTTTGGAGATCTGCTTTTTCTTTATTTTCATTTATAGGATGCATTTTGGAGCAAAAAAAAACTTAAATGAAGAGCAAAGCAGAAAGCAGAACAAAAAGCAAAGCAGGAAGCAGAGCAGCCAGGCCAAAATCCTGGCCATGCTTCCTAGGCACGACCAAGGCAGTGGTTGTGGCCCTAGGCACGGGCGTGCCTCAGTCACAAAAGGAGCTTAAGGCATGGTCATGTGTCCCAAACACTACGTGTGATATTTTTGAAGAAAGCCAAGGCATGGTCGTGTGTCTCAAACACGACCATGTGCCATTCTTGGGAGAACTTCAAGCACGACCATATGTCCCAAACACGACTGTGTCTAGCCAATAGTGCTTCCTCAACCCTAGGTCATGCCTCACAGGCATGGTGGTGCCTCCACTTTACTCAGCCTCAAGATCAGGTCATGCCTCTCAGGCACGGTCGTGTGCCAAAAAAGCATGGGGCATGCCCCATGCCTATAAAAGGGGGTGTTTACCCCTTTCTCAAGGGGGGGTTGTTCTTCCCTTCTAGGGAGAACACTAGGAACATCCACAGTCCATTTCCAGAGATTTCTCCAGTGATCTGAGGTAGTTTTCTCCGATCCATCCATCATCCGAGCAAAGAGAGCACTCCCAAAGACCAAGACATCAACCGACTAAGAATTCTTTCCCTCTTCTCTTTAGATCGAGCTAGAATGTTTATTTACTTGTCTTTGTGCTTTCTCTCTTTTTCTATAAAGTAGATCTCTTATATTCTAGGGTTAGGGAGTATCTAGGATGTGATTGATGATGTATGAACTATGGATATGCCAATTTCCTATTTCTATGAGATATTACCTCTTATGCTATATGTGTCATGTCTTGTACATGTTTGATGAAATGTGTATGTGAATGATGCATGTAGATTTAGTGTGTTTTCTTCTATGTTAAGGTTGCTACTAGACTGGATAATCGGGATATCCTTAGTGATAAAGGATTCTAATTCAACCGAACATTTATGCCCTTAATGATAGAGGACATCGACACTTATTCCACTTTCTAGAGTTAAAAGATCTTGACATAGGAACTAACCCTAGTTCATAGGAGTAGTATTGAGAATTAGGAGATGAATATGTTATAGGGACATTATCTAACATCATAGTGAAACAAAAATCCTAGAATTGCTCACTAACCAACCTTCACAACTCACTTCCCTCTCTTTTGAAACTAGATGTCACAATCAACTCTCTCTCTCTCTCTCTCTCTTTCTCTCTCTTTCTAGTTCACAAGATTCCAAACTCGATTAGTCTATCTACTAGCTTCACAAACTCACTAGTACATTAATCCGCAATCCCTGTGGATATGATAATCTTTTATATTACTAACAACATAGCCATGAACTTGCGATACATAACAATAACCTATGCTAGTCTCACAGAATTGATGATGTCTGAATATATTAATTTATCGACTAGGGATGATTTCAATACATTCATAATTACACATATAGAGATACTCACTAGTTGTAATCCAAATATAAGTTCTCTCATGCTATGAATCGTATTGTAAATATTCAGTAAGTGAGTTTAAGATCCAATCATATATACAAAATATGTAAAATCAAATAGTGAATCTTTGTTTATCTAATAAATAGGTACAAACTATAAGGCGATTGCCTTAGGATATCTCTCAGACATAACAATTATACCTTCTTGATTTGTGCTTCCTTGACTTGTAGAGGTGGAGCATGATTCGTCTCCATTGGTTCTAGATGTAGAAGTCTCTTTTCATTCTAGTGTCAATGGCCTCTCCCCCATAATCCTTGAGGTGGATGCTTCTTCGATTTCATCTAACCAACTCAAAACTAGAAACAACAAACTAAGCTAACAAAAACTAAGGAAAAAAAACTCAAACTTGAATTTTTCATTGTCCTCAATAATTACTGAATATATTATGGAGGAGGTGGGAAAAAGAGGGAAGTTAGGGAGATTACCAAGTGTATAAGTCATTCCACCGCCAAAGTCACCCCTCCATCTGGTAGTCATATTCCTCCTCATCTTTGAATCATGTAAAAAGAAGATTAGACAAGAAAAATCAAGTAGAGGGTTAGGGTTAGGGAAAAGGGAAGATGAGAGATCAAGGGAGGCCTGCTTGTGCCAAAAAGGCACGACTTGCCCATGATGGGCACAAGCAGCTCACCCCCCTTGAGGCACGGCCTGCCCATGCTGGGCACGGGCGCTTGGTGGTTCCCTCACATGGTCGTGCCCCCCTAAGGCATGGTCGTGTTTTTTTATTAAGATATATCATGGGCATAGTCTTGCCTTAGAGACACAACCATCCCATGTTTTGATCAGCCAAACTGGGGGAGAGAGGCATGACCTTGTCATGTTGGCTTCAGCCATCCTCTAGCGGAAAGGCACGACCTACCCGTGTTGGTCTTGGCTAACTCAAAATGCAAAGACATGACCTGCCTTTCTTTTCTCGCCATCTCCTTCCACACCCGTGGCGGTTGCCATGGCCAGCTCACGCATGTTTTGGGTCCTGAAATAAAGCAAAATAAAGACTCAATTGAACAACAAAAAAGGAAAAATTAAAAGAGAAAAACTAAAGTAACTCTTGGGTTGCCTCCAAAGAAGCACTTGTTTAAGGTCTCAAGCTCAAATCCTGTTATTCTTAATCAGGAGTACATGGTATAAGGAAGTCACGTTTCCCTCTTCTCCCAATAAGCTCCTTAAGGGAATATCCTTTGAATCTTGCTCGTGTTGAAATAAGATACTTTCTTACTCTCCTACTGCTAGTTCTTGGCCCTTACCGAATATGCTTAATCTCAAAGGTTTTTCATTTCTCCTAAACCTTGCTCGTGGAGGAATAAGGTACTTGCTTGATTTGCCTCTTTGTCTATGTAGAATATGCTCAACATCATAGGATCCTCAAGAGGTCGTCCATCTGATTCTTCCACCAAAAAGAGTTCAACATCAGTTAATATGATTTTGAGGTAACTTAATTAAAGCAAGGCACTCCTCTTTCAAAGTCTCACTTTCTTGTTTCTCAAGTTCCTCTTTGATTCTCTTTGAGTGGTTGTGGTGAGGGCTCATCAAGTTGTGAATCAGGTTCATCATGAAAAAAAAATCTCCTGAGGCTCTAAGAGTTGTGGTGGTGGTCTAATGAATTGTGAAGTCAATCTCTCTATCTTAACATTTAACTGTATGAACCCTTCGTTCTGTTGCTTGATGATATTCTAAAAGGTTTTCAAAATTCTTGAGCAGTTGCAAAAACTCATGTTTGAAGTTCAAATTGACATCCATGGTTCACGCTTCTAGGATTCTTTGGGAAGATATCTCCCAACTTTTATTTGACCAATCATGTAGGTTTAGTGCCACATTATCAATAAATTTGTATGCTTCATTCAGGATTTTATTCATCAAATAATCCCCTGCAGGTGAATACAATAGAGTCTTATTTGAGAAAGAAATCCCCGTGTAGAATATATGGATAGTCAACCATTTTTCCAACCTATGATGCAGACATTTCTACAACAACCCCTTAAATCTTCCCCAAGCTTCAAACAATGTTTCTCCATCTGTTTGTGTAAAACACATAATTTGATTCCTCAAATTTGTTGTCTTGCAAGGTGGAAAGTATTTGTTCAAAAAAAGTCTTTCCATCTCCTCCCATGTCGTACACTTCCTTGGAAAATAATACCACAAAGTCTTAGTTGTTGGATCATTGGAGACGAGAGAGGGGGGGGTGTGAATCTCATATGATTAAAACCTTTTCTTTTATCGTATTTGTAAAACTGAATCAAAGTGATAGCAGCGGAAAATAAAACAAGACATAAACGCAGTTCAATTTTACTTGGTTCAGAGCCCAGCCGACTCCTACTCAAGAACCCACGACCCTTTGGATCGTATCAATGGGTTAATCACTATTATAGTTCTTTCAAAGAAGATAGATCATACAAGTATGAGATTTACAATTACATATGATGCAAGTAAAATAAAGATATACCGACAACTTTACGAGTAAAAGATTGGCATAGGTTGTTGGCGGGTTGTAGTAGTAGCAACACTTGCACGATCAACAGTAGAGATGAAATGAAACACTTAAGAGAGTTGTCGTCGGCTCGGACACTGAGGGATTCTTTTATAGGCTGCGTTCCATCGACTGAAAAATTGATCAATCGACTGATCCTTTCGGTCGACTGGTCCTCCTATCCGTTGACTAAACCTGCGCCCTTCCTTTTTTGCTCTGATATGATCCGTTCGATCCAAGAAATCACGCTTGATTGGTCGACTGATCTAGCTCATTAGTCAACTGATCCCTTCATTTAGCATTTTCCCGCTGATTTGATCTGATCTCTGATTGTTACCATATTTTAATGATCGACTGATCCCCTAAATTAGTCGACTAATCTCATTTTTTTTCAAGTTTGCAGCCTCTGTTCGATCCTGTGCTAATCTGGTTGGATCGGTCGACTGAACCGCCCGTTCGCACGATCGAACCTAAGTTAAATCTAAATTTCATTTTATATGTAAAACAAAGTTAGCACAGGAAAGATAATAATAGTAACAGTCCTGCAAAACAAAGGTTATACCAAATATAAGTATGCATGAATAAGACAATTCAGCCTATCTTGATCTCAACTTAGAAACCTCCGTTGATTTCCTCAATTGGATCAGCGCCAAAGGTTTGTCCCGCTTGGACACAATTTGATTGCCCTAACTCCAGTTTGCTTACCTCAACTCACTTGCCAAACATCGGGTCCTCCACACCTGTTTAGACTTTGCTCAACATCGGATCGGCCTTCCAGGTCTTCCACTTGACTCGATATCAGGTCCTCCATACCTATTGAATCCTCCTGCCATATGTCAAGTTCTCTTGACCCATCTAGACTTCCTGCCTAGTTCCACGATCTGCCGAGACTTCCCTTGTCTAGTATCGGGTCCTCCAGACCTACTAGGGCTTTTAGAGTTGAGATCCTGGATACTGGATTAGTTCATTAGATAGCAATAAGACTTAACTTTGAACCTTTGTCAACATCAAAATATAAGTTTGATTCTGGTGCTTCCTGCACCAACATTAGCTTCATCCTTTAGAGAGAAAGGGAATCCTTGTAACCTTATAGCATTTGTAGAAACTCCTTCATAGAACCTGGTTCCACAATAATACAAAAAATTATATAGGTGCGGATATGGGTCATCCTTGGGTGCGCCTCCAAATTGGTTTTGTTGTATCAGAGTGATTAATGCTGGGTCAAATTCAAAATTATTAGCATCCATCATAGATTTTATGATGTTAGATCATAGTCCCCTTGCACTCAATGCAGCATAGTCTCTAAGGAGTTTGTTATCTTCGTCAACGCCCATTGTATCCAACAAACTAGCTAAAGAAAAACCCCTAGCGTGGTCTTTCATGGTCACTACTTGAGTTTCCACTACTTCGAATTGCTTTTGCAAGTTCCTCCTGTGATGGAATGTCTTATCAATTTCAGGATCAATAGGAAGACGATTCCTTCAAGATTAGCTCTAACATAAAAGAGGACAGTCTCAATCACCTTCAAAATAGAGTTACTAGAGTAAAAAAAAGAATTGTAGAATTTAGGAGAAAAATAGAAATGCATAATTCAAAATCAAGAAAGAAAGAAATATAGATTAACCAAATCACTAGTCAATCAATATAAATTAAACAATCCCCCACAACGGCGCCTAAAACTTGATGTGTTGGTTTTCGTAAGTGCACAGTTATCTTCAAGTAATAAAAATATCAATGTCACAAGGACTATGTTGGTTGAATTATCGAATAACAAAAAGAGATAGAGAGCTATTGAGTTGGTAGAGATTGGATTGGGAAAATGATTCTTGGATTTTGATTTCACGATGATGTTTGTTGAAGTTGTAAGTATTGTTCACTTTCCTACCTCTATGTTTATTCACATGTAGGGTGACTTATCCTAAACTTATCCCAAACTTGACGCCTTTTGTAAGGTGATAATGCCAGAATGTCCGCTTAAGGGTTACCCCTGTTACATGGGGCTCCACGAGATACAATCTAGTTTATCTCCTATACTCCATGATGCCAAATTGGGGCAAACTCATTAAGATATGTGATAGTTGTCCCCTTATGGAAAATCAGCCTCCATTCAATGTGATAATGCTAGAATGTCCGCTTAAGGGTTACCCCTATCACATGGGGCTCCACAGGTGTACAATCTAGATTATCACCTGTACATGGTGACCAATCCTCCACATCCAAGGCATTTAAATCATATATAATAAAGTAGGAACAAAAACTAAACATCTCATTCAATAGAAAAGGTAAACAAGTACGTAGTTCTTACATCAACAAATACATTATAACTACTTCCTAATCATAGAATCTGGAGAACGACTTCATAGAGTTGGAGTTACAATCCAAAGATATGAAAGAAAGCATCTTACAATCCCAAATAGAGAAAGGGGAGAGAAGAAAGCTTATTGAGATGATTGTCAGTCTTTAAAAAAGACTCCAAGTTTTGATGGTAAACAAATCGTCGTAGTGGCTGTGGAAAATGTGTTCTTGGGTTCCATGGAAAGGGAAGAACCCTCCTCTAGGGAAGAGGGTAGAGCCCCAAGTCACAGATGATCTCACAAGATGACTCTTTTTATAGCTTCCCAAATTGGTTGAACCATCTAAATTGAGAAGCCTCCTCCAAAATGGATTTTTGGACCCTTGACTAGGTTTTCTCGGGTTCCACCATGAACCAAGCCTGTAGAGCTTAATTTTTTCTTAAATTTTATAGGTCGTGGGCTCTCATGGCTTGAACCGAGCTAAAAGTTATGCCCATTCGAAGTTTGTTCTACTGCTTGGGCTGTCATGAGACAGATTCACATGGCCATGCCTTGGAGGCACGACCGAGCCGTGTTCCACTCAAGAAATTTTGGGAAATTAGACATGGTCGTGCCTAGGGCATGGGGAGGCCATGTGGGAGGCTATATACTCCATATTTGCTCCATTTTACACCAAATTTCTGTTGGTGCAATTTGCACTAATAGTCTAACCCTAGGTTTTGATGTATGACAACAGGTTAAAGTTAGGCTGTTATTGTTTAACAAGTTGAGCTCAGTGTGCAGGGTTAACTAACTTGACAAATCTAGAGGGCCAGACATGAGGCAGAAGTCAAGATGTGAGATTCTGGCAGGAAGTCCAGCTAGGTCAGGGAGGACCAGATAGTTGGCGGGAAGTCTAGTCGGGTCAGGGAGGATTAGACGATTGGCTGAAATCCGGATGTGCGATTCTGGCAGGAAGACATGGTGGGTCGAAGGTCAGACGTCGAGGAAGTTACTCGACAAATGGTAAGTAAGGTAAGAAACTGGAGGAGTGAATCCAGTGAGGAAGGGTCCCCGGTAGGGACTTAGGCTCTGGTCCAACTTAGATCCAAAGTGGAACCCTAAGTTGAGACTATGATTAAATCATGATTGTGATAAGACAGGATTTAATTATTACTTACATGCTTTTATTCTAACTCTATGTTACAGCAAGACTAACATTTTGTAGGGTTGAGATTTACACTTGTTCGGTCGAACGAACAAGTTTATCAATCGACCGAACATACCAAAAATTAGCCAGGTGCTCAGATCAATCAGAGGATCAGTCGATCAAATGGAGAGGTTCAGTTGACCAAACTATGTGATAAGATCAGCAAGTTGATCGGACCAGATAAGCTGAGGGATAATTAGAGGATCAATCGACCAAACGGTGAGTTTCATTCGATCGAACATAAATTTTATCCCGAAGAGACAACATCTGGACGGAAAGATGGGCTGATTCAGAAGGATCAGTCGACCGATCATGGAGGATCAGTTAACCGATAAAATTTGAATCATGAAAATTGATCTCAAGATCAGTGGATTGGATCAGATTCACCTTCACTATAAAAAGAGGGGTGTTGAAGCTCAAAGCACGATGAAAGAATTCAGAACGCTTCTCTCGACTCTCTGCGCTAAAGAACACGCTCAAGCAATATTTTGCGTCGAGATCTTTACCAGCACTCAAGCCAGCATCATCATCATTCTAAATGTTGGGTAACAAAGTTTTTTTGTGGTTTAATTTTTTTACTTGCTTAAGTTGGAATAGGAGTGTTAAACCAACTTAATTCTATAATCAAATCACTCTTTCGGAGGTTGCCAGAAGAGGATATTAGTGGATTGCCCAACGATACGATCTGAAGGGTCGTGAGCCTTGGAGTAGGAGTCGACAAAGGCTCCGAACCAAGTAAACCGAACGTGTGTTTTCTTTCCTTTCTTTTGATTTTCCACTACGTACTCGAAGTTTCCGAAAGTTTTCAAAAACCAAATAAAGAAAAAATTTAAGCACGTGATTCACCCTCCCCCCTCTCACGTGGACTCGATCCTACAAGTGGTATCAGAGCCAAGTTGCACTGAATTGGTATAACTATCATTTGAGCAAAAATTAGTATTACGCCTTTTTTTGGTTTTGCATTTTCATTTTTTTTTCATAAGTTTAAATTGGTGCAATCACCTCTGCTAACAAATTTCTCATTATTTTTTTTGAATGTGGTGCAACACCACTTAAGTCAATTTTTGTCACTTTTATCTCTTTTTCTCTCGCACTACTAATCCAAGACCAAGTCTTGGGACATTTGTGTGGTTTATTCTACTGTGTGCAGAAAATTAAATGGCAAAAAACGAAGGATACAGCACCGTCCGCCCACCGCTATTCAACGGAGATGACTTCCCGTAATGGAAGAAGAGGATGGAGGTCTACCTGAAAACTGACATCGAGTAATGGTTCACGGTAAGACGAGGATAGACAACTCCGGCAAGATCCTTGAACTAGAAGAGTGGAACTCAGACATGAAGAAGAAAGCCCAGACTGACAAAAAAACCCTGGACACTCTTTAATGTAGGCTAACGAAGGAAGAGCTTGATAGAGTCGGTCCATTCGACAACACAAAGGAGCTTTGGGACAAACTGATTGAGCTACATGAGGGCACCAACGACTCTAAGGTAACAAAAAGGGATCTTTTGTTAAATAGTTTATTTAACATAAAAATGCAGGGCAAAGAAACCGTAAATTAGCTGCACGCGAGGATCAAGAACATCCTTAACAGACTCCACCTAATAGGCCACCAACTCGAGAACCGGGACATCATAAGGTATACCTTAAACTCGTTTTCCTGAAATGCACTATGGGCATCTATAATAGATGCCTATTAATTTTCGAGGAATCATTCAAAGTTAAAATTAGATGAATTGTTTTGTGAATTAGAGCTACACGAACTGACTAACACAAAAGAAGTCGAAAAAGGTAATGCTTTTCTTGTAGGTTCTTCCAAGGAGGCCAAAACAAGAACCCGATCCAAACCCAAGCCCGAGAAAGAATCTGATTCAGAATTTGACGAAGAAGAACAACTGGTGAACATGGTAAGGAAAATGTTCACCAGACGGAAGAAAGATTTCTCCAAGAAGGACCTACAGAAGATGACATCCAACAATCCAAAGGCAAACATCATCTGCTACG
>JBBUKS010000113.1:3547224-3557540 GCA_038050645.1 Hedychium gardnerianum | reverse complement strand
AACAAGAACCAAAGTTGCTGCCGGGAGAACGTAGCTCACGCAACAAAGGTATAACTCTCATAATCCCTTAGTATACGATTTCCTTCGCATGGATCTTCTGGAGGATCTTGAATTTTATTCCGCTGCGCTTATGTTGTTTATGTGCTCAAGATCCTAACACTTGTTCCCCAAGTCATTATTAGGAGGTGTATAAATACCCCTCCATAGGGAGAGAAATTAATTAATCTCTTGTAGAAAATCTAAGTGTTAGGTTCTTTCCTTCTCTCCTCTCCTCCTCTTGTGCCGCCGACCACAACAAGGAGTCGAAGCTCCTTGTGTCGTTGCCGCCACTGCCCACACTGTCAGCTAGACTCTCCTCTCTGGCCAACAGCCTCTTGCTGGCCAGAAGGATGTCGAAGCACAGCCCCTCGGCTAGCATCTGCGCTGCCCCGTGCGCACAGCACGGTTCCGAGCACAGCACAGCACAGCAAACAGACAGTTGTTTGTTGGATGTTTGGGTCGTCGTCGGCCACCCTTGCCACCGGAGGTCCTTCTCTGACCTCTGGCCCTTCCTCCCGCCGTCCACATCATCGACAGTAGCAAGGGACAACAAAGAGAAGGGTTGGATAATAGCTTTTACCGCCCAAATAGCATCCCCTTCTGCGTGTGTCATTCACCTTGTTTCATGTCGTCGAGTTGCGTAAGCCGTCGGGCATTGAAATGAGTAGGATCCTTCTCTCGGATCATTCTGTCTCCCCACTTCCACTAGTAGCAAAGCGGAGACACAACTCGGACATAGGGAATTCGCCTTGAGAAGTTCTTGGCGTGGATACGAATAGAGGCAAGGCTTCATAGCGTCGCTTGTTTGATGTCATTCCCGCTCCACGTGATTCATCAGGTATAACTAGAATAAAAGTTATTTTCATAAAATTTTATATTACAATTATATTTACAAGAATGTATCCTATATGCGTGTAGTGTGTGTATTATGTCTATTAATTTTGTTTCCGCTGCATGTTTACAAAACGTATTTTAGTTCGCACTCGCATCGAGCTATCCAACTTGTGTCAGTACCCATTAGGCTAACTACGTCACACCTAGCACAAGTAGTAGTTCCTTGTTCTGTGGATTCAAATTACTCAAACACATATCCAAGAAGACCACAATCTTGACATATTTTTCTTTGGACAAAAACTTATGAGTAATAATCCTAACAAAAGGTCATAGAGTATACGTTTCCTTATAAAAAGAATGGTGAATTCTCTATGAGCTATTCAAACACCTTCGAACATATTGACTTATACTCAATCATCCCATAACTACATCCCCAAGGAGATGTATAGCAAATAGATCAAAGTATAAACCTCCATGACCAAAGTGACTTGAATATCTCAAGTCTAAGGAAACTTGCACTCGAGTTGCATTAAGATCTTCAACGACATATAAGAAACTACATGAAATTTCATAGCAGGTCACATCCAATAAACTAGTTATCCTTAACTAGTATCCACATGTTAACTCTCAACATCACAATATTTTCAGCCAGCGAGGATCGCTTGCTTGGATAAACTAAGAAGTATAACATGGGCTAGTCTCACAGAATTGATGATATCTAGTCTCATCAATTCATCGACTAGGGAAGGTTTCAATATGTACATAATTACACATGATGAGATACTCACTAACTATGATTCAATCACAATTTCTCTCATGCTATGCATTGTATTGTGGACTTTATTAATTTGAGTTTAAGATCTAATCACATACATATATAGAATGCACACCCAAATAGTAAATTTTATTTATCAAATAAATAATATAATATTTAAGGCGATTGCCTTAGGACATCTCTAAAATATAACAAGGTTAACCCTACCCAAGTGGTCGGAGAGGGTTCGGGCAACTAGAGAACAAAGACGACGTGATCTACTGGACAGACGTTGTAGCCATGTTAGCATGATTCAGGTGACCAAGGAGACTCCAATCGATCGGGAAGTGTCACGCCAGTAATAGAGAGGGGCTATATAAAGGTATCGAGGTAGAGCTTTCAAATAACTCATTTTTTTGAATCTTTATATGCGCTCGTGCTCTAGTGCTCTAGTGATCTCTATGTTGCGACAATGACACGCTATAACTAGCACTTCATTTCTGATCAGTAACATCTAGAGTAATTCTTATATTTATTATGTTATCTCATTTTTGATATTGTACTTAATTTTTTTCTATAAGATTTCTCCACCTAAGAGAAATTAAGAAATAAGAATTATATTTTATTATTGTTGTGCGTGTCTTCTTTTTGGTCTAATTGATAATCTGTAAACTAATAATCTGTTAAGTTTATTTATTTCCACTGTGCTACTTTTACTTTGTTTATCTGTTTATTTTTAGAATTATCAGGTCGTAAAATTCGTAACTCTAATTACCCCCTCTAGTGTCGAGTTGGATCCTATAATTTTTCAGTGATAGAATGACACCCTTATCCCTAATTATGCGTTGTTCTTTGTGTTCTTCATGAATGATGCGAAAAACTCAAAATCTAGGTTAAACCCTACCTATCCAATCTTACATTCGACGGATATGCATTGATTCGATGCTCCACAATCGAATCAAATGAAAAAATGATGCATATGTTCCAAATCATTGAAATCCAATCCTAATGTATGTCGTTAAGGTGATGATAAGCTAATCCTAGGCTTTGATACTAATTGTAAACATTGCGATGCATCAAACAAAATCATATGATGCATCTGCAGGATCTAGTTATCATCAAGGTTACGACTAAAACTTAAATCGAATACAATGGTAGTTTAAAATGACTGACCTGAATCGAAAGCCAATGCTAGTAAAATCTTACTTGTCGCTGAAGAGAAATCCCACAAAACAGTGAAAGTCTTCTGCAGGTATGGGCAATAATTAGAGTTCTTTCTCAATGGGAAAGAGAAGAGAGGAAGAAGAAAAAACAGCCAAATCAAATCATGTTCAATTGAATCAGCTCTCTCCTCTTTATATCAAAACTCATTCTGCAAGGATCATCTATCATAAAACTCATAACCCGTTAACATCTCATTAATTTTAATGAATCGAGTTATTAGATTTATACATACAATTCACATTTAATAATCTAAATCCTTTTCATGCATCATGTATTAGATAACTTATTGAGATTTAATTCTTAATAATAATTATTGTGTGTATTAATTCATATATTATTCTATGTTATGGAAATGTAATCCTTCAGTTCAAATGACATATTAATAATTTTAACAAATGAAGGAGGATAAGAATGTCCTAACCTAACAAGGATAACGGAGTGGCAAGTTAGTCCATCAGAGAAAAGAACACCAATATATTTTTGGTTCTACAAATACGTTAAGAAACTAGCAACGTGGCTAGGGAGTAAAATGAAGTAAAGTTTTAAAGTGTCAAATGATTTATTTTTTTTTACAATGCCAAAATGTTTATTATAATTTATGATTAAATGATGATAAAAATGAAATATTCATTTAATATTTTTATTAATTTATCTCAAGATTAATATAAAAAAATAAATTATGAATAATTATTAATTTAAATATTAATTGATATATATATAATTAAAGAACATGATGAAATGTCAAATATAATTTTAAATAAAACAAAGTGAGGAGCGATCACTGACACGCCCCCGCCAAAGCAGACGACCACCTCCTCGCCCAATCACCGCTTCCCCTGTCCCCTTCCCTCCTTTAAATTCTAGTGGCTACACACTTCGAAACGTCAGCCAGAATTCATCAGTTCGAATATTGATTCGCCCGATTTGTTTACGGCGAAAGCCTGCCGCGGGGTTGCCCATTTCTCTCCCCCTCTACCTCTCCCTCACATTAAGCCCAACTATTTATCTTATCTATATGTCTATCCATCTCAGATCCTGAACTGGCTGGAGACGGGGCAAGGAGAGGAGGCAACGCGTGGTGGAAGCACCGAGCACTCTGCGCTAGCTCTGACTGCAGTCCGCATGGGGTGGACCGGATGGAAAGCAAGTCCAAGACAAAGTTGTAAGTTGGGAGTCGGGATGGAGAGGATTAATTAAATTAAAAGGAAGAGGCGGGCCATGCTATAGACTGGGAGACTGCGCATTAGTTCTCAGTGAGCGAGCTCCGCAAGTAGCTGCCTCTCTCCTTTCCACGAGCGCACCTTTCGAGATCATCGTCGTCGTCGTCTCTATCAATCTTCCTTCATCTCAATATCTCAATCAGAGCATTTTGCCGGCTACTGCTGCTCCTCCACTCCGCTACACAAAACAAAACCAAAGCACATGCTCCTCGATGCCATCGCCTCTTGTTCCCTCTCGGCTCCGCCTCCGCGCTTTTTAGCTCGCACGACCACACTGCCTCCGCACTGGAACAGATTCAGCTGATAGAGGGGGACTACAGCAGGCGCAATTGAAGATGATAACGCTTTGGGACTTCTACCACGTGATGACGGCGGTGGTGCCGCTGTACGTGGCGATGATCTTAGCCTACGGGTCGGTGAAGTGGTGGAAGATCTTCACGCCGGACCAGTGCTCGGGGATCAACCGCTTCGTGGCGCTCTTTGCCGTGCCGCTGCTTTCCTTCCACTTCATCTCCACCAATAATCCCTACGAGATGAACCTACATTTCATAGCCGCCGACACGTTGCAGAAGCTGATGGTGCTGGCCGTGCTCACTGCCTGGAGTCGTCTCAGCCGCCGCGGCTCCCTCGAGTGGACCATCACCATTTTCTCCCTCTCCACGCTGCCCAACACGCTGGTGATGGGCATCCCTTTGCTGAAGGGCATGTACGGCGTTTACTCGGGCAGCCTCATGGTCCAGATCGTCGTCCTCCAGTGCATCATTTGGTACACCCTCATGCTGTTCCTCTTCGAGTACCGCGCCGCCCGGATGCTCATCACCGAGCAGTTCCCCGACACCGCCGCCGCCATCGCCTCCATTACCGTCGACTCTGACGTCACCTCCCTCGACGGTCAACGGGATCTGATCGAGACCGAGGCCGAGATCAAAGAGGACGGTAAGCTGCACGTCACCGTACGGCGCTCCAACGCCTCTCGCTCCGATATCTACTCCCGGCGTTCCATGGGCTTCTCTGGAGCCACGCCGCGACCGTCAAACCTCACCAATGCCGAGATCTACTCGCTGCAATCGTCCCGCAACCCCACGCCCCGCGGCTCCAGCTTCAACCACAACGACTTCTACTCCATGGTCGGCCGCAGCTCCAACTTTGGACCCGCCGACGCTTACGGCGTACGCGGATCCGCCACTCCGCGCGCCTCCAACTTCGAGGAGGATGCCAGTGCCGTCGCCGGGGGCAACGCGGTGGCCAAATCCAAGTGTAACTACCCTGCACCAAATCCTTCGGTCTTCAACCCTCCGACGGTAGCTGCTCCCAAGTCGACAGTGACGGCGCCAGCGACGACGGCACCCAAAAAGGCCAACGGGCAAGCGGTTCCTTTGTTCAAGGCCGAGGGAGACGGTGGGACCAAGGATCTCCACATGTTCGTGTGGAGCTCCAGCGCATCGCCGGTCTCCGATGTGTTTGGCGGTGGTGCGAACAACCACCACGACTATGGCTTGCCTTCCGCGGATCCTTGCGCAATCAAAGAAGTCCGGATGGCTGTTTCTCCGGGCAAAAGTGACCGTGTCAACTTGTTTAAGTTTTTAAATCAATTATTCTCTGTTTAACCAAGGAATTGGTTGCTACAGCGAAGGAAAACCGGGAGGAGTATATGGAGAGGAACGACTTCAGTTTTGGAAACAGAGGACCGACAGAGCGAGAGGTTGGCGGCCACGACGACGTCGACGAGAAGGGGCAAGGAACGGCGACAAAAGGGGGTATCATGCGCACCGCGGGCATGCCACCGACGAGCGTCATGACGAGGTTGATCCTGATCATGGTGTGGAGGAAGCTGATCCGCAATCCCAACAGCTACTCCAGCCTCATCGGCCTGGCTTGGTCCCTCGTCTCCTTCAAGTACCGTCTATCATCCACGCAACAAATTTCGACTCCTTCTTCCATTAGCACGTTTGGAATTAATTACGTGTTGACGACGCAGATGGAAGGTAAACATGCCTGATATTGTATCGCACTCCATCTCCATCTTGTCGGATGCAGGCCTGGGAATGGCCATGTTCAGCTTGGGTCAGTAGTGTTGTTTAGCACCTGTCACACTGCATCATATATCTTTTATAAAAGCCACTGGGACACGTTGCATAAGATCTCTTGATGGACATTGTGCAGGGCTGTTCATGGCGCTGCAGCCGAGGATCATAGCATGTGGGAATTCAGTCGCGGTTTTTGCTATGGCGGTGAGGTTCCTAACAGGCCCAGCTGTAATGGCAGCGGCCTCCATTGCTGTTGGGCTCCGTGGCGCCCTCCTCCGAATCGCCATTGTCCAGGTACGCTACATGCCCCATTTCGTTTTACATGCCTCATCTCTTCCCATCAACTGGTGCCCCTGCTGCTTCTGACACGCCGATCGAATCCAACGCCATCGGCCCGCTTATTCTATTCGTTTCTATCTTTTGGCAGGCGGCACTGCCTCAGGGCATTGTCCCCTTTGTATTCGCCAAGGAGTACGGCTTGCATCCTGACATCCTCAGCACAGCGTGAGTCCAGCTCTGCAACATTCTCCGCTTCTCTTCTCTCCTCTCCAGCTCTTTCACTCTTCTCACCGTTACTCTTGAATTTTTCACTTTGCAGGGTCATATTTGGAATGCTCATCGCTCTGCCCATAACACTCTTCTACTACATTCTACTCGGCTTGTGAGGATCCTTTCGTGTAACTGCTCTTCCTCTCTCTATCTCTCTCCACAGGGCATTGCTGGGCAGGATTAACGCGTGCAGTAATTAACACAGTTGTGCTTGCCATAGTGCAGATAAATCTATTGCGACATATTGCTGTTGTTGTGAAATTATGTGTCAAATTCAATCTCAGAGAGCTCTTTCTTATTCGTTCCGTTCATTTTATCGTGCATTATTCTATTGCGTTATTTCCGTGACAACGAGAAACATTGAAGCAGCGAAAAGGGGAAAGATGATAGTGAATTGGGATCGAACATCGGAAAATGTGGTTTCTGAGTCAAAGGTGCATAGCAATTGTATAAGTTGATAAAATTGAAGGTAAACCATATAGTATGAACATGTACAATTGATGCTCAAGTAAAGATATAAATGACTAGTAAACAGAAATGACTTATCGAATTTTCACATGTAAATGTGTTTATTATAGTATTGTATTGGGTTTTCATAAGATGAATTGATGGTTAGTGTATGGAGTATTATCATCATGAGATTTGAGGGTCAAATTCTGAATAGTAATTAGATTTTTGTCCTCTCTCATGTATTGATTATGTTCGGACTAGATAGATTATTTTTTGTAATTTATTTTTTTCGTGTTGGTCCTAGGATGGACTAACGGGGTGCTGAAGACGAACATTTCGTCTTTTACCATCATAATAAAAAGTTGATTACATTCATTCTAAATATTTTTCATAGTTCATTCTTCTAGATGTTTCTTATAATTCATTCTCAAATCATATTTTTTATAGTTCATTTTCAAATTATACGACGAGAAAAAAATTAATGTATTAATTTATAATTGATCGTTAAATAATTAAGATGTGAGAGATTTTTTGTCCTGAATATATGTATTCATCGAAAATTAATTCCGGTCTTATAATAGTAAATTTGTTATTTATTAGTCAATTGAGGATTCCGTAAGAAACTGATGTACATAGATTATATATGTTTTTATGTATTATTTGACTTATATTTATTTATATTTTATAAGTATAATTTATATTTATTGCATCCTATTTCATTATTAGAGTATATTTTTATTCTTCTTGTTTGGAGAATTGTTCTTTGCATATTTTCATTGACAGAACATGATTTGAAGCGAACACGGAGCAAAATAAATATTAGAACAGCAAAGGAGAACCCCAACAGTCAGGTCGTGCCTCATAGACACGGTCATACCTCAGCTCCATCACGATCATGCCTCACAGGCACGATCGTGTCTCAGCCTCAGTAGGACCTAAGGCCACGGTCGTGCTCAGAGATATGGTTGTGTGAGTCTCCCTGGGACTTCTCAAATAGAGGTCGTGTCATCCAAGCATGACCATGCCTTGCCTCCATTGTTTTCTCAACATATGATCATGTCATCCAGGCACAATCGTGCCTCCAGATAAGAACATCAAGCCATGGTCGTGCTTTCAAGGCACGACCATGCGAGCTGGAAAGCAAGGGTCGTGTGAGCTAGGAAACTTGCAGATCAAAAGTAAAATGGTTATAATTTTGTGCTCGATTGGAATTTTGGGCTGAATCGACTTTCAGAATGTAGATAACCGCAAGATCTATAATTTTATTTCAGAGTGCAATAGAAGAATCTACCATCTAGCCGTGTTAAAAGGCACGACCGTGCCTCCCAAATAGAAGTCGTGACCCATGGTCTGCACAGATTGGCAGACCAAATTTTGAATCAACATAACTTTTGATTCGGTTGGAGTTTCGGGCCGAATCAACTGTTAAATTGAAGATAATTTCAAGGATTACAACTTTGGTTCGCGACTTAACCCGAGATAAAGTGGTCTAATGAGTGAAACACCTATTTTGACAGAGCTCAACAAATGGGGACAGATCTGGGAAGTTTTAGGGGAAGTATAAAAGGTTCAAGCAAATGCTTGCTTGAACCATCTTTGGGTTGAGGTTCAGCCCCTCACCTTAGGGAAGAGTTTTCCCCTTAAGGGGAATCCCTAGAGCTTCCATCTCCTCCTCTTCGACGAACCGTCCACCTCCGGAGCAAGGAGACATCCCGAAGACATCGACATCTCCATGATAAACATTTCTTCTCCCTCTATTCTCATATTTGGGGTTGTAAGTATGTTCTATTTTGTGTCTTTGATTTATTTTTTCTTTTTCATGGAGTAATCTCTTTATTCTAAGATGTAGGGAGTAATTATGATGTGTGATTGATGTATGAACTATGTATATCTCATTTCATTGTTTAATGAAGTGTTCATGTCTTGTTCTATGTATATTGTGTCTACTACATGTTTGACGAAATGTGTGTATTGATAATGAATGTAGAAGTAAGGGATTTGGTTTTATATTGAGGTTGCTACTATATTTGACCTTAACATAGAGATTATTCTTTGTTAGGATATTCTAATGGTATTTCATTCTGAAAATCTATTAGAATCCCTATAAGAATGTAAACATGAAAAATAAGTAAATGAATATATATTAGGGGATTAATTAGCACAAAATAAAATCGAAACCTTAGAACTATTATCCTAAATTTTTTTCCTCTCAAACAATTCACTTTTCTCTCTTGCTCCCTCTTCCTCTCTCTCACACTCTCTCTTAACTCTTTTGCGTCCAAATTAATTTTCGATTATCTAGATAATTAATTTTATGAAATTACTAGTGCTTAATCAATAATCTATGTGAATATGATAAATTTTTATATTATTAATGATGTTATTGTATACTTGTGAGAACGTAACAAACATTCATTATATATATAAATGTGTATATGATGACAAAAGGTGAAATAACGTATCATATATGTAAATGTGTGTATGATGATAACAGGCAAAGCAAATGAACATGCATCGTATCTCATAATGCAATGAAAAACCTATCCAGATTCTTACTAATTTTTTTGTGTAATTTATTAAACCAATTGCTTTAAAAAACACTTAAATTGCACATCTAACTTTACAAAACTAAATTACATATTGATTTTTTAAAATACTCCACCTTATTTTATACGCAACATTTGTTTGCTGTCTTAAATTCATGGTTTGATATTATAATAATCACAAACAATCCTACAACAACTTTACACGCAACAGTTATTTGCTGTCCTAAACTCATGTTTTGATTCTCTAATAATCACAAACAATTCTACAAAATCCATTAAAGCTCAACAAATTGATTGGTTGTTGACACTGCCCATTGCGTAATTGTAGTGAAAAAGTCAATTGAGATATTTTCGCCTTATAGTTTTCTTTTCGACGAGTAATCGTGAACCCTTTCGAGCTCTATTTCGATGAGCAAATATTATTATCGAAACCTCGATACATCAAGTATTAGTAGAAGTTCTAAAGTCAATCATGTGATGGTTGACTAAAGGACTCATTGTATCATATTTTTTAATTAATAAAGGCATGTTTTGATTATTATACTTACTTTGTATTAGTGTCAAATAATTAAGTATAATAATGTCCTTAAGTAGATGATTCTTATCTATATCAATCGATTGGTTGAATTGATAGTGAGATGATATAGAGAACACTATTCTTAATCATTCCTAA
>JBBUKS010000113.1:3523728-3535440 GCA_038050645.1 Hedychium gardnerianum | reverse complement strand
GATTCAAACAATCGATATGATATAGATTAGAACTAGCTACCCAAGGACATTATTATACTTAGTTATTTGACACTAATTTAAGGTAAGTATAATAACCAAAAATCATATCTTTATTAATAATAGAATATGATGCAAAAAGTCTTTAGTCAATCATCACATAATTGACTTTAGGAATTCTACTAATAATAATAACAATCAACTGGAGGCTATAACAATCGACGAGGATAAGACTTGAGAATATTGGATCAGTCAACGTTTAAGAGGTGATTAGTCGATTGATATCATCCACTTCAAGTCTATACATACTAAGCAAATACATATCGGTTAGACCATCCAATAGAACGACAACTTCTATAACAATCTTCTATGTTTTCCACTGCTACATTTCATTTTTAGTCTCTCCTATTTATTGTTCTAATCTATTCGTAAGATTCTTGTTCGATTTCTTTGCTCAAGGTTCTTAATCTTTCTTCTACTGCTTACTTCAATTGTAAATAGATTTTGTAAAGGTTTGTCAGCTTTTAGAAGATTTTCAAAACAGGAGAAAATTAGTGAATTTACACCTTTCTTAGCCTCCAGAGTGTTAGATAGCCTGAGCAGCCTGAGTGCCCTAACTTAAGATCCCGACTCCATAAGGCTCTACGTTAGGTTATGATCGACCTCCAGATGCAACTCACCTCTCCTAGTATCTCTGACTTCTCTTACCTCTCGCAGACCACAAGCCCCGGCCGTCCCCATGTATGCTTCTAATAGGAGAGGCCTTGACCCATGCAGAGTAAGACCAGAGTAGATGACTCATAACTGGGCAAACACCTTGTTAGAAGAAGTAAAACATAGTTGGGTAAGCACATGACAGGGATGCCACAGTAGGACATGGTCCACGCGGGCCTAAACCATCCTCTGGCACACTCTTGTCAACACTTGTACTGCAGGAAACAACCACTTGTACGGCCTAGATGACGAGTCATATAAGAGATATGACATTAACAATGATAAAAGGAGATGATCCTCACTCATTCTCTCTGGCTTTCTATCTCACTACGTTATGATCTTTCTCTTTCAACCGCCACTAATAGAGTGTAACTTAAGGAGGCGTATTGTCAGATCACTCCCGATGCCCTTTAATGCGTATTATTCTACTCAGGTTCATCAATGTCACGGGGAAGAGGCTCCTACATTGGCATCCAGTGCAGAGGCAGATTTCCATCATATTTTCCTCTTGCAAAATCTTCCCATGGAAACAGGCTTTTATAGGGCTGGGTGGGTCTAAAGTCCAATGGCCTTGCAGAACCTTCTTTTTCAGTACGTGTTAGGGGAAAAAGTACCAGAAAAAAAATTCATTAAAGAGAGATAAATAACTTCTTTATATATCCATCATGCTTTTAACTTTGGCTGTCAATGCATGCCTTGGCATCGAGGATCAAGCTCGCTTTTCATTAACTTAATTTTAACACTCGTCGATCTCCCTTTTACCCATTTCCCCATATATCTATTATATCAAAACTCAAAGAGAATCTCACCATAAAAATCCCATTTAAAATTATACATGAAGGAAAAAAATTAATAAAAGTAGTCAACTCACCCTCCACTATTTAATAAAGATCATAAATATATTGAGATATTGAAAATAAATATTACACTATCGCAACTAACATTCAAATGAGCGCAGGACATTCTATAGTACTATTGAATTTATATTATTACCTGCATGAGGCCAGACACAAATACATGGTTTTGGCAAAAGTTTCCGTATCAAATGATTCCTTCAGTGTTCCTTCCAAGGAGAAGCAAATGGTAAAAGTAATAGTTCCCCTGACAGAGATCCTTGCCAAGAATAGGCAAAGGCATTCCCTCAGCAGCAATAAATAAGGAGGGAGTGCAATAGAAATATGCAGTGGACAAGCATGTGTGAGTGGAAATGCCAAGGTTTCCTTTTGGGTCACAAAAGCCTTTGCCCATGGGAGTGGATACCACGTGCGACCTCATGTTTCATCCCAAACATAATTTTTTTTTTCTTTTCTTCTCCCAACATCCAACGCCCACCAAAAGCTTTTCCTTTACCATCTGGCATGTGCTGTGTTGGACTTGAGCATTTTATACAAAGATTCTCTAAATATGTTTTTTTGAAATATATATATTTCAGATCCTTTGATTTTAAAATATTTCTAGTTGAAATCATCCCAAATTATTATCACCTATGGAAGATATATTGTTTAATTTGTGAGAATGTTTATAAGCGCGGCACATGCAACTCGACTCTTGAGAAAGAGTTTAGGGTTAGGGTACGTGAAACAATGATGCTTAATTTTTGGCATTGTCGTCCTCCGTCTCTTGGCACTTTGCAATGGCTTGCTCTGATGAAATGAGGTAACACACTAGAAGAAGGATCTTCATCAGCAAGAAATTAGTGGAGTTCCTTAAATAGGAATTCTTGCATTTGGTTAGCCATGGATTCAAGTTCTTAAGCTCTTCCTTGCATGAATATTGTTCTTCATTGCATGTGTGCAAGGGCGGAGCCAGGTGATAGCCTACCCTTAGCATGGGCCCATTTTAAGATTTAGAAAAAAAAGTCCATATATTTAAAATTTTCTTCGTACATTTAATCATTTTAGCTTGGGGATTAGCTTGACAATTATATATATATATATATATATAACTCCTATCTTTGATCGATTAGTCCTAATTAGCACAGGTAGATTTTAATTTCGACTCCGCCATTGCATGTATGTATATATTCTATAGCAAAGATTAATCTACATCTATGTGAATCTTTGTGTATACTTTTTGGATGTTAAATTGACCAATTTAATAGGAGGACAAAGTAATCAAAACACTATAATATAGTTTAAATAAGATTCTTATTGCTCTGGGTTATGGTATAATGATCGATGAAATTTTTTTATAGTATTAGATCAGTCATCCCCATAATTAATCGGTTTGAAAATTTGATTATCTAGTGCTAACTAAAAAACTATATATAATTTTTATTATATTAACTATTATGATAGGAACAATCTCCTTGTTATATATATATTGAATTATTGAAAATAAATGGCAAGCATCCTCAAAGCTACTATAACTACAGCTTCTTAACCTTAAGCCATGTTATGGACAATAATTGTATACAGAGAAGATGGCATGTGGTCCTGCAGCATCAATCATGCAATCTTATATAGCAAAGACATTCTCTCAGCAGGACAATAAGGAGGGTGTGGAATAGAAATATGCCATTGGTCAAGTATGACATATTTACCCTGAAGTGTGGACGATCAAGGAAAAGGAATTGTGGGCGGATTGATAGGTGAAAGGAAAAGAAAAAAGAGAGAGGAAAAGGGGAAATCCAATGTGGAAGAAAGGAAAGAATGATAGATCAGGATGGTTTTGCGGCTACTACGGTCATGAATTGTGACCTCTACAACGGCGAGCTCGTGGCCTCCCTAGCTGTGATTTCATTAAGGAAAATATTGGTTACAAGAGTTTTGGAGCTTGTTGCCTGAATTTATTTGAGAAGTATGAAAATTTCATTCCATCTGATTTTAAATCGATGAAAAAATTTAAAAAAATTATTGTGAACCCATCCACTGATATTTTTAAGCTAAGTAAATAAGAGATTCTATTTCGATTTCTATGCATTTTTTTTTCTCTTTCGTACGCCCTCTTCGTACCTTCTCCGGAGTAAAGGGTGTCACAAAAACCTCTGTTCCTTGCCATTGTCCATGGGAGTGGATACCATGTGCCACCTCACATTTCATCCCAAATAATTTTTTTCCCTCCCAACATCTAATGCCCACCAAAAGCTTTTCCTTTACCATCTGTCATGTGGTGTGTTGGAATTAAGCATTTCATACAAAGATAAGATTAATATATTTTTGAAAATATATTTTTAGATCTTTTTAGTATTGATGTAAAGAAAATTACGCACAAAAAATTCTAGTCCCGGAAAGAAATGATACCACCCAATGAGTTCTCCACCCTTGTTCTACTACCAACCACTTTGATAGTGTTAATAGTCCTTTTGAATTTATTCTAAATGATTACTACCTTTTTAAAGATACGTTCATTATAAGCTAATTATTGACAATTGTTCTAGCCAAAATAGATTATATCAATAGATTTACTGTTCAAGCTTAATCTTGGTCACTGGTCACTTTGATAAAAAAAATATCGATCAAGTAATTGTAATTATCTATCAGCTAAAATAAATTTTGACATGTCACTTGATTATGTTTTTGGATTAAGTTTGTGACTCACACCAATCATCAAAGATATAGATGGATATAATGTGAAAGATTATAATTGCACAAGAGGCAAAAATATTTAAATTAAAGTAAGAGTTGAAAATGATGGCAAAAATGTGAAATGCTCACGCTCAGCGCCTCCGCTAGTTCGTCCCAGGACCAACACGGAAAAAATAAATTATGGATGATTATTAGTCCGAATAGTGACTTTTGCATAAGAAAATAAGAGTAGAAAATGATGTAAGAGACATACACTCAATGAGATCATGAGACTCCAGAGCATAATATTAGTTAGACATAGGACATACTACATCAATTTCTCACTCGACTCTGACTTAGTGATTATTCCTACAATTTGAGTTAACTTTCATTCATGGACGGAGTCAAAAATTTCATATTTAGGGGGGGGGGGGGGTGAAAGATGCGTGTTTACATTGAGGATGGATGGTCGTGTCATTGCCCACATTCGTCCTCTATTTCTATACCCCTACATCTTTTGCATAAAATATTAGAAGGGAGGGCACCATCACCCTGCTGTCTCGGTCCCTTTTCCATCCATGAACGAGAAGATTATCTAAATATATTTACATATCCTACTTAATTCTTTCTCCGTCTAAAGTTGTTATACTTTTTTTGTTGTTGTTGTCATTTTTGAATAATTTATTACTCTCTCTATATATATATTCATTAATATATCAATATTAATATGTTACTAATAAAAATTAACATTTATAAATTAAATAAATAAAAATTAATAATTATATTTTAAAAAATACTAGCTAAACAATTATTTGATTGGCAATTTTTGATCATTTTCCTAAATTTATCAACTATTTCTTTTTTATAAAAAATGGTCGATAAGATAAAAAAGGCAATATTTTCTTTCCAATTTAATAACCAAATGTATTTTGGTAAGTACCTTAATTAAAATTACTTCTAAATATATTTTTATATTTACCAACCAGTAATAATATTTTTTAAAAAATTATCAACTAAATATATATATTTAAATTATAATTTTTAAAAGTTTATAAGCTATTTGCTTGACTAGTAATTTAAAAATAATACCTTTTTTTTTTTTTTGCCTGTAAATGATATTCACAGAACATAAAATACTAGATAAAAATGTAATCCATATTTAGCGTTGAAGATAAGCTTTTTTTTTTCCCAGTAATTCTTTCTCTTTTTAGTAGCTGTTTGTGAGGGATCTCTATAAATACCCACACATGCAACTCAAAAGAGAGAGAGAGAGTTTCTTGCATGTGTGTGTGAAACAATGGTGCTTCTTGGCATTGTCCTCTGTCTCTTGGTGCTTTGCGGTGGCTTGCTTAGATGGAACGAAGTGAGGCACCGGAAGAAGGGTCTACCTCCGGGGACGATGGGGTGGCCTGTCATAGGCGAAACCTCGGAGTTCCTTAAACATGGTCCCTCTTTCTTGAAGAACCAGAAAGCCCGGTGAGCACTACTAGTCTTAATTTCCTTATGCATGGATTCAAACTCCTAATTAGTTTCTCCTCGCACGAACACTATTCTTCACTACATCTGCATACATATGCTATCGCAAATTAAGATTAGTTTCCATCATGTGCTTCTATACCTTTTACATGTTAAATTGGCCAATTTGGTAGGAGGAGAAGTAATATAATCACACCATAAAGTAGTTTCACTTTGGTTACTATTTTCAGGTGTGTTATACATACAAATATACATCTGTCGCATCAAAAATCTACTGTCACTACAAGTGGTCTCTTCTTAACATTAAACCATGCCATGGACAATAATTATTGCATGCAATTCCTAAAGCATCATAATCATAATTACACAAGGAGAAGATGGCTGTGGTCCTGCAGCACCAATCATGCAATCTTAATTGATATGACAAATCAAGTCCAATCGAAAAGGCTTATGGAGACATGTAATATATATATTTATCTTACAACTTCTACTATGATATGCTCGTACTTACTTTGGCCTGATATACATCAGGTATGGGAATCTGTTCAGAACGCATATATTAGGTTCTCCTACAGTGGTATGCATGGAACCAGAAGTTAATAAGTACGTCCTGATGAATGAGAACAAGGGCCTGGTGCCTGGATATCCACAATCGATGCTGGATATAATGGGGAAGTGGAGCTTTGCAGCAGTACATGGTCCTCAACACAAGGCCATGAGGAGTGCTATGCTCGCTCTTATCAGTCCCACAGCCATCAGGGACCAACTCCTCCCCAAGATTGATGAATTCATGAGATCCTACCTTTGTCACTGGAATCACAGAGTTATCGACATTGATGAGGAATCCAAGGAGGTTTGTAGCCTCCACACGATCATAACTGTACCCTGTATTTAACAATTTTCAGCCCTCACAATAACATGCCATAGCTGCCATTCGAACCTAACTTGTGATCGTTTATGGTCTAGCTGTGGTTGAACTCAGTGTTGAAGCTGATTGCCAGTGTTGAAATCGGTCCACTGGCCAAGTCTCTCAAATTTGCTATCATCAAGCTTGTCCTAGGAACAATTTCCTTACCTTTCAACTTTCCCGGCACAAACTATCATCGCGGAATTCAGGTACTAAAAGGTCGATCGAGGTTATATGTATCTACCGGCACTTTCATTATTTTTATCGCAGTGGATCATTTCCTGCAGGCCAGAAGAAAGGCGGTTAGCATATTGGAAAAACTTATAGAGAAGAGAAGAGCCTCTCCTGGAGAATCCCAACATGACATGCTTGATGCCCTCCTGAACAGTAACGATAAAAACAAACCAAATCTTACAGATGAACAGATTGTTGATCTCATCATTACTTTCATATATGCCGGTTTTGAAACTGCTTCGACTACTATAATGATGACTGTCAAGTACCTCCATGATCATCCAGAAGCTCTTGAAGAATTGAGGGTAACATAATTATTGATACTTTTGGTCGCAGCTGTTCCTATAGAAAAAAATTCTCACTGAATACTTTGGTTTTTTTTTAGAATGAACAATCTGCCATCAGGAAGAGGAAGAAGTCGCCAAATGAAGCGATAGACTGGAACGACTACAAATCAATGAATTTTACTCGTGCGGTTAGTGGACTAGTTCATCTTCATGCGCTTGTTGGTTTCCATTTCAGCAGGAAACAGCTTATCGTTCATGTTGCAGGTCATATTTGAAACTTTGAGATTAGCAACTGTTGTTAATGGATTGCTAAGAAAAACAACCCAGGAGACGCAATTGGAAGGTGAATTCCTGACGATCTGATAATTCATATTCTTTTGATAAAGTGATCTTATTTATATTCTTTTTGTGGAAAAATACTACTTAATCATCCAAGTAACTATTGAAATTTCTATACCTATATCAGGATTTACCATTCCCAAGGACTGGAGAATCTATGTCTATCTTAGGGAGCAGAACTATGATCCCCTTGTGTATCCAGAACCACTTAAATTCAATCCTTGGAGATGGATGGTAAAAATAAGAAAGAATGATCAGCTCCTGCTGTTGAACTGAGTCTGAGTTACATTTCATTGATTCTTCCCCTTCTCATTACAGGACCAGAACCTGGAGGCCAATCATCTATTTATGCAATTTGGAGGAGGTGCCAGGTTGTGCCCAGGAAAGGAACTAGGAATTGTAGTAGTAGCAGTATTTCTTCATCACTTTGCAACCATGTACAGGTATTCTATACTCTTTTGTACAATTACCATCATCATTCATTTGCAAAATTGAGTAGGTTATGCAACAGTCTCTTTGGAGGACTAATTAACCCAATTTTCCTTCTGAAAGAGTACTTCTTTGACTAAACTTATTCTGACAATTTTCATTACTTGATCATGCCAACCTCTCTTAGGTAGTCTAAGAAAAATTGATGGTGTTTTGTTGCAGATGGGAAGAAGTTGGAGAAGGCAAATTAGTGAAATTTCCAAGAGTAGAAGCACCCAATGGGCTTCACATATTTGTATCAAATACAATAAGTTGACATTGGGAGATAAGCCGTCCATAAAGGCAATACTATGACTTCTCATATTGTATGGCAGCCAATGAATGATAATAAAGCTATAGATTCTTCTAGGACGGAAGGGAAACATAAATGAATAAATATATTATATTAAAGGAGAGTCTTAGTACAATAATAAAGTTGCTGTCATGTGTTACTAGTTCGAGTCATTGAAATAGTCTTTTCCAAAATTACAAGATAAAATTGCATACAATTAACTCAATGTGATTCAATCATTCGTTGGGCTCGTACTGACGGAAGCTTCATGCTTGTCTTTTTTATACTTGAGAGATTTCAGAAATATCTATTATATATTTTCTTTCAAATTTTTTTTATTAGAAACAAATTGTAATATTAGACAAATTATGTTTTTTTTATAAAATAAATCACTATTAGTTACGTGAGCAAAATCGAATCAACCTTATTTTTTTATCAAAGCATCTAGTGAATGCCACACCTAAATTGTTTTGCCATAATTATCTTTGATCATTTATCATATGAGTAACTATTCAAGCAGTCTAATACGCGCATTTAAGTAGACTTATGTAATAATTTTATTCAAAATAAATTGTTATTTTTATAAAAATATTAAAAACATATTAAAGTTTTTTAAAAGTAAAACAAAACAAAGTGATGATATAAATTTGATCATAATTTTTTAAAAATACTATATAAATTATAAACTAAAATATAGAAAATATAAAAATTTATAAACAAATCATAAAAAATAGTTATAATAGTTTTGACCAAAAGTCATTTGCAAAATGCAAGGAGATGAATAATCATAGGCTAAGATCGCTTGTATAAGTGTTCAATCAAAGTTATTTGTAGCAAATATATCAAACCATAAATAAGAAACATAAACAATCCAATCACTTATCTTTTTATGTAGCTCAAAACCCTTGTTCTTACTTCACACTGTTGGTGTAATTGTGTTACTTAGCATGTGGTTTGCATGCAATTTTGATGTTTGGGCAAAATTTAAGTTTGAAAAAATATTGTTGATATCACATGGTTTGCAAGTGTGAAGGTGCAAGAAAACTTAACATGTATTGCAGGTGTAATAATGAAAATTTAAGTAGTTGATAAGGACTATATATACTTGGCAAGTAGAAGACAAGGTAGGTCAATGAGGATAGGTAGTTGGCATGATGAAGTTCAAGTAGGTTGAGGATGAAAGAATTGCGATACATCAAAATCAAACTAAAAGATGCATCATCTAAAGGATCTAACTTTCATCAATTAATAAGGCAAAATTGAAACTGAATGCAATGCCAAACGAAGGGTTGACTAAAACTATCGCTAAAGTCGTTGCTTCTTACTTGTTTTCATACGAATTCTTACAAGCAGCGAAAGTTTTCTACATGAATGAGCAACAACCAAAGTTCTTCTCAAATGGAGAAGAGAGGAAGAAGAATAATTGGGAAGGATGTTTGACCTTGGGTTAGATTTAGGTTCAATTTTGGGTAGTTAAGTGGACATTTCTTAAATGAGTTTCAGGTTGTGGTGAAGCTCAAGGACCTTCTTAATCGGATAAATGACTACTTTCTTAGACAAAATCAATATAAAAAATTACACACTTGACCAACTTAGTATAAAACCTTGATTTGACTAGTTTAGGATATGGTGAGTTAGCTTCAAATAGTTTCACTTAGTTAGGTGCACAAGGTAGGATATGCGTTATCCAACCTAGACATGCACTTAGTTTAAATTTTCCTAATGTACTATCATCGCATTTTGATATTATATTGTCAAGATTAATATTCCCTTTGTCCTATCTAGCGCGTCCTATGATAAGCAATTAACATAGGCTAGCATGCATGACATGACATAAATATGAATGATATAAGTAATTACAAATATGCATGTGCATGACAAACATGTAGTATGTCAAACAAGTCAATCAAAAAAATAATTATTTTTTTATAATTATATTCAAATTCTTGATTTGATATATTTCGTGTCAACTCGTGAATGTGCCAACCCACTTTTACACATTTTGATTTTTATTAGGTTTATTATTTTCTTGAATATGATTTTATTTATTAGTTCCATAATCAAATGGTACTCGATTATAACTAGGTTTAAGAAATTTTACTTTAATGACCGATTTTTGATTTAGATTTTTAACCCAAGTCCATATTTTGAATGTTTGGAATTTTATTTCTCAAAGTATTATTTTATTTTTCTAAATTTCTAAAACTTATATTTTTTAACTTTTTAAAAATTGAAATTTTATCTTTCAAATTTAGATTCGATTTTTTAAGATTTAAATTAGTCTTTTTTATCTTCATGACTTTTGAAATTTAAATTCAAAATTTTAAAATTTGAATTAGTCCAATTAAATTTTGAAAACTTATTTTCTTGATTTTTAAAATTTAAATTTTATCTTTTGAAATTTTCAAATTTAGATTCGAATTTTTAAGATTTGCATTAGTCGTTTTATTTTCACGACTTTTAAAATTTAAATTCAGATTTTTAAAATTTTAATTAGTCCTTTTAAAATTTAAAAAATTATTTTCTTGATTTTTAAAATTTGAATTCTTTTTTTTAATTTTATCTTTTGAAAATTTCAAATTTAAATTCTTATCTTTAAGTTTTCCATTTGAAATTTATAAATTCTTATTCTTATTTTTTATTTTATCTTTCAAATTAAAATTCTTCATAAGATTTGAATTTGTCAATTTAAGTTATCATTTAAATTCAAATTATTTATAATTAAATTTGAATTATTCAAATGAGAATTATCTTGAGTAATTAAGTTTGGAATATTTAAATTAATTAAATTTGAATTATTCAAATGAGAATTAAATTTAGATTATTTAAATTAATTAAATTTGAATTATTCAAAAGAGAATTATCTTGATTAAGCAAGTTATTAATTAAATTCAGATTATTTAAATTAATTAAATTTGAATTATTCAAATGAGAATTATATTGATTAATTAAGTTATTTTGATTAATCTTTGGATTTAAACTAATTTGATCATTTCTAGTTAAATTCAAATTAATTAACTTTTGATTAACATTATCATTAATTAATTTTAAATTAATAAAATTAATTTGATTATCTAACCTAAACTCATCATGCATTTCTAAACAATTATTATAGAAATAAATAACAAATTTTCATAACACTTAAAATTACTAACCGTTAACGCACCCCTTGGATCTTTGGACTTTGTCTTCTCTAGACATTGATTCTTATAATGCTCGATTTGATTGCACTTGAAGCACATCATGTGGTTCTTACTTTTCCGGACTCCTATATCAGTTTCTCCTTTTCTACCAATTTGTCGTTTGAATCTTTCTAGTAGGGCACTGACGCCGAGCAGAATATTAATTATTTTGGGCGTGAAGTTTCAGAGGGATTGACGAGAAAACAAAAGAGAAATAACACGATAAGGAATATCCAAAATTAGGCTTAAAACCTTATCACAAAATCAAGAGCGAGAAGAATAAAAGAGAGATGTAGCCGTAACGTGGCTT
>JBBUKS010000113.1:3512031-3523628 GCA_038050645.1 Hedychium gardnerianum | reverse complement strand
TGAGCTGTCAACCAATCCATGCCTAAAATGATGTCAAACTCAGTCATATCCAGCACCTGAAGATCCACTACCAGTGAATGACTACCGAAGTCCAAGCGGCATCCCTTGACTTCCTGATTGATGGTTAGTACCTCTCCAGACGGTAGAGATACAGCCAAACTATATAACCTGAATGTAGGGAGCCTATGCATCTTACCCGAAAATATACGGGATATAAACGAATGTGAACTACCAGTATCAATCAATAATTCATCAATAGTAGAGTAAACTGAAATAATACCCCGAAAGACCGATCCCTCGGCCTGTCACGCCTCCTCTTTGGTAACAGCATAAACTCGTCCAATCTCCGGGTTCAGTGGAGACCTGTCTGACACAAGTAAAGGATGAATCATAGAAGCAATAGCAGACTGCTGAGACTGAGTCTAAGGTAATGTATAAGGTCTTGGTGGAGGTGGTACGTACTGCTGTGCTGGACATGCCAGATAATCTGGAACGGCTACAGGGGGCTGTATAGTAGTAGGCATCGCTGTGTGCTCATGGTGGACGTACCACACGCAGCTGTCGTGGAGGATTTTGATTCTTCTGAGACCCCCTCTGTGATTGAGTCTGAGTAGAGCGACCTATCTACGAAGCTACCTCAGTAGTCTCTAATTGCATCCTCAGGGTGCAATCTCGACTCAAATGCCCTAGATGTTTGCAGTAATAACACACAACATGATCCAACGAACAATCTGGCTTGATATGACTCTCGGATCCACACTAATAACATCTAGGAAAATCATCTCTCTTACTCTACTGGGAGGGTTGGGAAGATCCCGCTGATGACTGACCAGCCCGCTGTGTATGTGAAAACCCTCTGGAAGTAGCTCGAGAGCCCTGATTCTTGCCTTGTCATTTCTGTCTAGAATACTGATGCTTTTTATTCGGGGGCATATTCTGAGATGTCTGCTTATCCTTTTCTTTTTCTCTAGAAACCTGCTGCTAAGTCAACTCTATCAATAATGCTCGATCCAATGCCTTCCGATAAGTGCTAACCGAAGTCCCTTACATCCTAAGATGAATATAAGTTGCAAGACCTTGAGTGAACTAGTACAACCGATCACTGTCCTGAGCTATAAGGTGTGGGCAAAATTCCGCAAGCCGACAAAATTCTGCGTTGTATTCCATTACCGTGCGATCACCCTGCTTGAGGTTCAGAAACTCCTGCCGACGAGCCAAACAGAATGGAGCAGGAAAATACTGCCTCTCAAAAGAATCCCGAAATAAATGCCAAGTAATACGTTGCTCCCCAAAAATTATCTTCTGCATATCCCACCAAACAATAGCCTGATCACGGAAATGATATGCAGCTAACTCGACCTTCTCTACATCAGTGCAGGTCATATACCATAACGTGCCCTCCAGATTACGCAACCAAGCACAAGCAACCCATGAGTCAGAATCCCCGTGGAATAAAGTGAATCGATCATTGACTGATTATGCCAACATCGGTATACGTGCTCTATCAACAACCCAATTAGCAGTAGTCTGGGCTGTTGCAAGTGGTGACATATCCTGAGACTAAAACTAATTAACTTAATATTATTATATTAACTTTATTTTAAAATAATAGTTATAAATTTATAAATAAAATTATTAAAAAAATGAGATGATGAGATTGAAATTAATTAACTTTAATTAAAATAAACAATTATAAAATTATAAATAAAATTATTATAATTATTATTTATAAATCAAGGGTGAATCCTAGATTTCGTCCCTGATTCAAGAATGAATCCTGTAATTCATCCTTAATTCTGGGATAAATACTAGAATTCGTCCTTGATTTTGGAACGAATTTTAGGCTTCGTCCCAGATTCTAAAAATTCATATACTATAAAAATAATAATGATAAAAATTTATTTTGTATTTATAAAAATTATTTATATTTGGTTAAAAATTAATCTAACTCAAATTAATGGTAGTTTAGATTATAATTAATATAATACTATTTGAATAAATATAATAATTAAAAGAAATATAGATGAGACTAAAACTAATTAACTTGATATTATTATATTAACTTTATTTAAATATAATAATTATAAATTTATAAATAAAATTATTTAAAAAAATGAGATGATGAGATTAAAATTAATTAACTTGATATTATTATATTAAATTTAATTAAAATTAATAATTATATATTTATAAATAAAATTATTATAATTATTATTTATAAATCAAGGACGAATACTAGAATTCGTCCCTAATTCTTGAACGAATTTTAGGATTCGTCCCAGATTCTAAAAATTCATATACTATAAAAATAATAATAATAATAATTTATTTTAAATTTATAAAAATTATTTATATTTGGTTGAAAAATAATCTAACTCAAATTAATGGTAGAATCTAACTCAAATTCATTTTAAATTTATAAAAAATATTTAAATTTATCTATATTTTTATTTTCAAAACTTTAATAAAAAATATAAAAAGGAAAAAGGAGAATCAAATATGGTTGTTGTTAATGCAACATAAACAAACTATGAGGCTTTAAACTTAGAGTTCTAGCTATGTTAATTAGGAAAGGGGTTATCAATATTTTTTTCTTCGCTAATTAGATAAATTTGGAGCAACATAAAAATATGTCATTAAAATAATAACATAAATAAGTAAGTCCTATCATCAACGAACTCAATAAAATATTAAATAGCTATTTTAATCGCCAAAAAAATAATAATATTTCATATAAAATATACTAAATTAAAAATATTTAATATTAGAAAAAGTAGATACCAAATATGGTTGTTGTTAATGCAATATAAACAAACCATGAACTTGGAGCTAGCTATGTCATTATATTGAAAGTAGTGATTTTTTGAATATGAATTAGATTTTTCAGACAGATTCATGTTCAAAAATTCACTATTTTTGATATATTTGGTCAAATTGATATTTGAGGATATTTATATAATCAGGAGAACTAGACTAACACATAAAAATTAATTTCGTGTTATTCCGAGCTCTCTAGGTCCATCACTCAATTTTTGACACATTTATTTTTATTTTTTACCATTCTACTACGAATCCACAGATTCGTCGCAGAATTGGCAACAAATATATGGATTCGTCGCCAACTCTATGACGAATCCACGGATTCATCGTAGATTTTTAAAAAATTAAAAATAAATATGTCTGGAATTGGTTGATGGACCTAGAGAGCTCGGAATGACACAAAATTAGTTCTTATGTGTTCATTTAGTTCTCCTGATTATAAAAATGACCTCAAACATTATTTTAACCCAATATAGTTTTTCCATAGCTAAGTCATTTAGATGGACTTCAAAGGTCAGTTGAACATGTTAGAGTTAAATATGTTAGAGTTACAAAGGTTAGTCGAATATGTTAGAGTTACAAATTAATTTTAGAAAGCTCGAAATGACATGAAATAAATTTTTATGTATTCGTCTAGTTCTATTAATTATATAAATGTTATTAAATATGAATTTGACCTAATATATCGAAAGCAGTGATTTTTTTAATATAAATTAGATTTTTTAGACAGATTAAAAAAATCAAAAAATAAAAAATAAATAGCAATAATTAATATAAAAAAATACTAAACTAAAAATATTAGAAAAAAATACATACCAAATAAATATGATTATTATTAATGCAACGTAATTAGACTTGGACAAATCATGTAGTTTTAAATTTGAAATTCTAGCTATGACGTTAATTAGGAAAGGGATTATTAATTTCCCCAAATTAAAAATAATATATTATTTAAAATAATTAGATAAATTTGAAACAATATAAAAACATGTGATTAAAATAATAATATAAGTCATATCATTAACAAGACAACACGTACCCAAAAAAATATTTAAATGTGAATTGATTTTAAATTTTTTTAAATTTTTTAGGTTTTGCGTCGAATTCGTAAAAAATATAACATAAAATAAAATATAAGTATAAAATATTTGTTAAATAATTTTTTAATTTTTATTTATTATTTATAATTTTAATTATAATCTTTTAAATTTCGTCTTCAATTTGGGGACGAATTCGGCACGACATTTTTTCATCGTCAAATAATCCTAAAAAATCAAAATCACATCCGATCCCTCCTCGCTCTAGATTTGATTTCCATCTGGGCGATGGCCGGGGCGACGACAACGACGATTTCTCTACAATCAAACCGGTAAGCTCTCTCCCCTTTCCTCTCCTCTCCGACAACCCCGGCCGCGGCTGCCCTCGACTGGCCGTCTTTAATTTAGATTCTGTCGGTCTTTGCTGTAAAATGTTATACATCATTTTTAATTTTTGTTTTATGGTTTAACCATGGTAGACACGTTGTATTCTTTTATTACAGGGCAGGTTGTTAAAGCCGATCGAATACAGTAGTTTCTACTAATCTTTCTCCCCCGTTTGATAGGTACCTCTTCTTGTTTCTGAAGTTCATTGCCTCTGTGGTTCCTACTATTGAATACGACTACACCATGGACTTTGATCTTGGCAGCTCCAGTCATTGATCAGAGGTAACTTTCTGGCTTGCCGATGCGATCTGGTGTGATATTACTGATGCATTTTCAATTGGCTTTTTTTGAAACATGAAGATTCTCATCGAGTTATATTTCTCTGTTTCTTGATGCATACGGTTGCAGTCTTTTATTTGTTATCATTATTGCCTTGTACAAGTCTGCACCAGGAGTAGAATCAAGTGTTGGTATGGGAAAGCAGGTATGCGAGTGTGGGAACTACTTATATTATTTAGTGTAATATTGGAATATGATCAAGCCATTAAAAATATAAAACAAGTGAAAGAAAAATGTGTTTACATGACGGCGATATTTGTATATAGTTAAATGTTTTCAATCTATCCACTTCATAATTTCAGTCTCCGTTGGATGTGGTTGTGGGATTTCATCTCGACCTTGTGACATTGTGCGGCTGGGATTAAATTTCGAATAATCTAACGGCAAGAAAGTTTCATTTCCCGGGATTTGGGTGTAAAGTGAGTTGCATTTTAGTTGAGAATTTTCCTATTTTTTTTAAGAAAAAGAATATTTGAATATTGAAATGAAAATATTCAAATATTTAGAATGAAGTCCCGAAGTTGATATTAACTTTAGAATTATTATACGTGTCTCTTCATTTGTATACCTATGAACTAATTATATATTGAATAATAATATATTATTTAGTTTATATGTATAGTATGTTTTATTAATATTTTAATAAATTAGAAATAGATAAAATATAAAATAAAAAGAGTTGGATGTATAAAATGAATTTACCTGAACGTCGAAGTTTAACTGATGAATTTATAACTAGATTTGAACAGTTTTTAAATTTTGCATATAGTAATATTAAGTATATAGATCACAATAAGATAATGTGTTCATGCAGAAAGTGTCATAATGATAAATTTTTATAGTCTAATAAAGTTTCAGAATATTTTTGTAGATTTGATTTTATTACGAATTACTATAATTGGTCATGTCATGGTGAATCATTCATATCTGATGAGGATTATGAACACAATATACATGTCTCTATTAGTAAATATCAGCGTTATTATGATCAATTAAATTTATATCAGAGGATGATATTTGATGTAACGGATCCAAATTTGATTCTCGAACCATATAGTGCAAGTTTTAGCTGTCCTCCAATAGTTAAGAAAAATATTTACTACTTATACATCACTGTTGGAAAAGATACAAGTACTAGGTGTTAATGAAAATGCGAATAATGAAGCATATCTCCAATTTTAAAATTTTTTGAGTGTTGCAGATAAACCATTATGAGCTGGTTGTAACACTCACTCTAAATTATCTTTCACTGCAAAACTATTGAATGTCAAGGCAGAGCATAATGTGTCACACTAAATTATCTATCATAGAGAAGTTCATGTGCTAGCGATGATAATGAGGGATTTGAACCGTCTGATAGTAATAATTTGAATTTATGATTGGAGACGAGTGGGGAAGCAAAATGAGGAAGTATATTAGATATGCGTTCTATGAGCATAATCCAAAGAGTTGCTCGTACATTTTTTTCTACCCCACCAATAATAACGACACAGATAAATAGCTTAATCGAAGATGTTAGTCATTTGAAGGGCATAATATTTGAAAGAGATCCGCAAATGATAGAAAGAGATCAACAAATAAGAGAAGGGGATTAGTAAATTAGAGAAATAGATTAATAAATGAGAAAAAATCAGGAAATGATAGAAATGTGCCAACAATAAGACTTTATTATGTGATATTTTCAGTTAGGCTCCGCTCCAAGTCAGATTCCTCTCGGTACTGGTGATGGTAGTGACGACGACGATGATGGTTCTTCATGATTTTACATGAATGTTTGTAATTAGTATTTTGAAATTTGTTATTTTATTGAGTTTCTGAATCTTTTATTTTTGTATTTTTGATTAGTACTGTTATTTTTGTTTCGAACATGATTGGTGAGGACAAGAAAGGTGGTAGTTGGAAATCCATGTCAGAAGTAAGTCTTTATATATTTATTTTTGTATTAATTTATAAGATTTTTTTTTTGGTTAAAAATGATACTTTTTATTTGTTTGTTTTTTGATGCAGGAATAAGAAGAAGATTAGAAGGAGAAGGATCTGTCGAGGAACCAGAGGTCGATAATCTTTTATTCTATCTTTCTCACGTTTTGAGATATTTTGATATGAAATTTTATCATTTGGATAATATAACTTAGAAACATGTTTGGAATGTTGGATACATTGTAAGTTGGTTTGTTTGATGAAATCTTATTGTATTTATTTGATGTCGTTAGTTGCATTGTTTATGGTGTATTTTGTTTGTTGTATTTGTTATTGTTGTAGTTGTATTCATTTGAATATGGAATATGTTTGGATATTATTGATGTATTTATTTGATGTTGAAGAAATATGTTTGGTGTTATTATTATATTGTTGTTGTTTTTGTATTCATTCGGTTATTATTGTTATTATATTGTATGTGTTGTATGTATTCTAAACAGGTTGTGTGAATTTATATATACAAAAAAAAAATATAGAAATGAGATGGTTCTGATTTTTTTTTTGATTTTTGCGATGAAATTTTTTTCATCGCAAATCTATCAAAAATTACTATTTATCAAAATTTTGCAATAAATAACGAATTTATCGCAGATCTGTGATGAATCCAAATTCATTACAAATTTACGACGAATTTGGATTCGTCGTAGATTTTGTGACGAATTTGAATTCATCATAGATTTACGATGAAAAACTCTATTCGTCGCAGATTTGAGATCATCAAAGTGTGCGAATATTTTTTTTCGTCATAACTTTGCAATGATTTTGGCGACAAAAAAAATATTCGTCTCAGATTTTGTGACAAATTTATATTATTTTGTCGTCAAATTTGGCGATGTCTTTTTTGTAATGAAAATTTTTTTGTCGTGAAATTCTTCATAAATTTATTTTGTAATGATTTTTTTTAATTCATCACTAAATTTATCGCAAAATGATAATTTTTTTTAGTGTCTGATTTGAAAGGAAGTGGTCGGAGATGCCAAGTTGTGCTGGTGTGGTGCTCAACGGAACAACTTTACAGCCCATACTTCTTATTTGTAGTGTAGTAATAGAGCGATAAATGATCATAACATGATACTAGTTGAATTCACTAACCATTTTAGCGACATTCTTGGAGCTCAGTAGAAAAACTTTGGCTTCTACCAATGCATCTCAATTGTATATAGAGAATGAAAGTGACATTGGTTAACTAAGGTCTCAGGGTTAATAAGAAAAGACATTCTCAATTCTATGACGGCACAATCCAGCTTTGAAGGCAAATTTATCCATATCTAGCTTTGAAACCTAAAGTAGAAGATCGATGTTGCTTCGGCTAAAGACTTTACGCCTATCGCATGCATTTGAAAACTACATCAACAAAATCATTTCTAAAGTCTTAACTATGAGATTACAAAAGAGGAATAAAAAAAAATTAATCAGGTCGAATAACGTCGAACCTGAAATGATCGATCCGATCCGACGAAAGTTTTTCACTAACCATCAAAGTAAATCGAAAAGTATTAATGAATGTTCATCCAAATGACCAGTATTCTTAGGCTCATTTTTATTAGAGATTTTTTTTTTCAATGTACCACAATTGAAATTCAAATCTTAAATCTTTCATTATTTATTGAAAAATCTAACTATTACATTATTACCTTCAAAACACAAAAGATGAGTGAAGAGCTGATGCCACCTTGTCAATTTGCCTTTATCAAAAGGAGAAGCACTAAGGCTAGTCTCCATGACAACTTCTGAAATCTTAAATTGGTGTCGAAGGAATATAAAGGAGATGGTGATGTTGTATAGGTTTTGAAAAAACATTTGATATGATATGATGGGTTCACTATTTTTTTATCACGAAGTCGCAAGGCTTTCCTCCTAAATGGGTCAAGCGGGGTCGAGAATATTGTAATAACTATGGTTTAACTTAACATATCTTCTTTTCGACTTTTGTGCACAAGTTTTTAAAAAAATCTTTAGCTTAGCCAAAACAAATGGGGCCCTTGAAAGGATGATTGTACTTTCACTCGCCCTTGTTCTTCTTTATTGTACTTAACATATGGTAGATTAGGCAAGTAGACGACATTATTTTCCTTAAGTGTGTCTATAAATATATTTAGGGATCGATCCATCTCATGCACTAATAGTATCAAAAATATCTATTGCTAGGACATGTATGAACTAGGAGGGGATGAATAACTCACTTCGTTATTTTGAATTTAAATGACAGTGAAAAATTCGAAGCAAAAACGTTACAATATTAATGCTTGGATTTTACTTGATATCCATCTTCTTGAGGTGGCTAATCAAGGGTTCACTCCTCACTCACAACTCCACTATAAATGACTCCTTCTCGGAAACTTTTCAAAAGAGGAGAAATCTCGTACAAGCTGTTCTTACAAGAACACGCACAACAAGAAAACACAAACAAAATTACACAAGAAATTAAAAACGACTTTGCTACAATGAATCTTGCTTTGCTTGCTTTTTTCTTGTTTTGGATTGTCTCTCCCTCAAGAACTGACATGTTCAAATCTTCGCAAGACCCCCTTTTTTAGGATTCATTTCGAGCTCCATTGATTGGTCTTACCCTCAATCGATTGTCACATCAGATCAACTATTTAAAATTGGTAGAACGGCTCTTTTTCGCCCGTCCAATTGATTGGTGAGTCAGACCAATCGATTAGCTATTTCTAATCGATTGACCTAATCGATTCAGAAGTTTTCTAGTCTCGCGAAAAATACTCCAATCGATTAGCCTAATCGATTGACCTGTTGAATTTATTAAGCCAATTAATTTAGCAACCTTATGTTCCTTCGCGAAAACACACTGCCAATCGATTGAGCCTACTCTCCAATCAATTTCGTAGCTTCCTTTTTCCTCGCGACAAACCCACAGCCAATCGATTGGGATTGATTGGCTTAATCGATTGAAAAAGCTCATGTACGCCCAACAAAAGCTATCAATCAATTGCTTTGGTTCAATCGATTGAGCTAAATGATTGCCTAACTCTAAACCCGAAATTTTGGGTTTAGGGTTTACCAATCGATTGACACTTGGTAACCCTAAGTTCATCCTTTTTAGGCCTGAAATTGGGTCTTGCTTGATATATGGTTGACTTCAAACTACTAGGACTTTCTCTACCCAACATCTAGTCATTCGTGACATGTTCGGACTTTTCGTTACCCAATATCTGGTCAACCTTGACCTATTAGAATTTTCTTATTGTTAACATCTGGTCAACCTTACTTGTCAGGACTTCATCACTCATGTCAAGTGTTGTTATATCTGAGAGATATCCTAAGTCAATTGTCTTATGGTTTGTACCTATTTATTAGATAAATAAAGATTCACTATTTGACTATACATATTCAATATATATGATTAGATCTTAAACTCACTTACTTAATGTCCGCAATACGATTCATAGCATGAGAAAACTTATGATTGGATTACAACTAGTGAGCATCTCTACATGTGTAATTATGAATGTATTGAAATCTTCTCTAGTTGACAAATTGATGTATTCGGATATCATCGATTCTGTGAGACTAGCACAGGTTATATTCCTTGATTTATCTAAGCAGCCGCTTCTCACTGGCTGGAGACATTGAGATGTTGAGAGTTAAACGTGGATGCTAGTTAAAGGTAATTAGTTCATTGGAGTGATATACTATGAGACTTTATATGATTCTTTAGATATATGAATATGCCAATGAAGATCTCATTATAGCTCAAGTGCAAGTTTCCTTCAAGTTGAGGTATTCAAGTCACCTTGGTCATGGAGACTTATACTTTGACACCCTAAACAAGCATCTCCTTGGAGGTGTGACCCCAGGATGATTGGGTATAAGTCAAAATGCCCGAATATGTTTGGATAGTCCACAGAGGATTCATCGCTCCTTGCGAGGAGATGTATACCCTATGACCGCTTGTCAAGATTGTTACTCAAAGTCTTTGGCCAAAATATCACGTGTTAAGAGTATTGTACTCTTGAACACATGTACGAGTAATTTAAATTCACAAGATGAGTAAGTATTACTTGGGCTAGGTGTGACGTAGTCAGCCTAGTGGAGACAAACACTTAGACTATGTCCTGAATCATGTGGGTATAAGACGAGTGAAAGGAACGAGACCCGACTCACTGTAGCTGCTGAAAGGTTTTAGAAGATGATCTAGGATCAACCATTGATTTTTCGATTAATTGGGGATCATTATGTACTGCTAGGTGTCACTCATGATCGATCCATAATTAATGATTAATTATGGACGATCAAGATAAATTGGAAATCTATTGGGTCACACGTACTATGAGTTTATCCAAAAGATTTAAAACGAGTTTGAGAATTAGATTTTCAGATCGACAGAGACTAAGTCTGTTTGGACCAGACGAAGGACAAATATGAAAATCAGATTGGTGCAATGGAGGCGCGGATGAGTCACATCTTTTGAAGATGAATTGGATCGTTTCTGGTTTAATTATAAACCAAATTAGTTTAGTTTTAATTAAAAGATGTTTGATTATTGAACCAAGTGGTTTGATTTTGAACCAACTTGGTTTGGTCTTGAACCAAACTTAAGGCTATTGGTATGGATTACGTGTTAATGGATACGGGTTTAGGACTTGCTCCTCAAATCCATTAAGGCATCTATATATTGATATAGAAGAGAGAAAATAATAATGAATTCGTTAGGTTTTTGGAAAACCTAAACCTTCTCCCTCTCTTCCTTCTCTTGTGCCGCCGACCACCACCCACCAAGGAGAGGTCTTCTCCTTGGTCCGCCTACCCTAACCCCTCTGGCCATCACCACCCTCTGGCTAGCAACCCTCCTTCCAGCTAGGAGGTCCCCGGAGGTGTTCCCTTTGGCCGGTCACCGCCGTTCCAAGCAAGAAGAACCGGCGGATAGATTCTGTCCGCCGGCGCCGTTGCTCCTTCCTGGCCTTCTTTTGCTTCGTTTTTGGTGAGCAAACGTTGCTACCAGATACACGACATGTAGGGGTATCTCTTCCCTCTTTGTCAGCGAATTTTAGATGTTTGAAGGCTCCGGGAAGA
>JBBUKS010000113.1:3464057-3474654 GCA_038050645.1 Hedychium gardnerianum | reverse complement strand
GAACAATACATAGTACATCAACTAGCATCATAATGAAACCAAAATCCTAGGAGCACCTTCCCAAACCAATCTCCCTCTTAGCGATCCTCCATTCTCATTGGATCTCTCTCTCTCTCTCTCTCTCTCTCTCTCTCTCTCTCCCTTTTGTTCATAAGCTTTCACATGATCTTTGATTGTTTATATAACTTCCTTTGCAGACTTAGCTAGTGCTTAATCAACAGTCCCTATGGATCGATATTTTTTATTACTTGACGACTTAGCGGTGCACTTGCTATTTTGACAACACAACAGCAACCGAATTTGACATGGTCATGTCTTTTACACACGTCCATGCCTCTTTCCACCAGGACAAGACGCAGGATTCGACACGGCTATGTCTCAGACCACATGATCGTGCCTTTTGCCATAATAATAGTAATCAAATTTCACACGATCATATCTTTTACACATGGTTGTGCCTTTTTCCAAGTAGAGCAAAAGACATGGTTGTGTCAAAAACCACACGGTCATGTCAAAAACCACACAATCGTGTCGCGGTCGGCTGAAAATGCTACAAAGTTGAATTAAACCATTTTAACAGTTTTGGAAGGCTATAAAAAGCTCAAGAGTCCCCCTAATTGGGGGAGGAGGGTTCTTCCCTTTCCAAGGAACCCTAGAGCAGTCATTCCATAGCCGCCGGGATGATCCGTCTACCATCGGAGCTCGAGAACGCCTCCAAGACACTAGAATCTTGAGGATAAGCATCTTCTTCTCTCCATCCTTCTAGATTTGAGTTGAAAAATGTTTAATTTATTGTTTCTTGGTTATATTCCCTTCTATATGGAATAGATTTTCATATTCTAGGATTAGGAAGTAGTTACGATGTAATTATTGACATTGTTCTTGAGTATTAGTTTCTTTGTCTATTAAACGAACGTGTCCATTTCTTATTCCTATTTTTGTTGTGTTATTTGTGAATGCTTGAGGACATGGGAAATCAGTCACTTATAGAGGGAATAATGTAGATGTACCGTGGAGCCCTAGTGACAGGGGTAATCTTGTAAAGCGAACATTCTAACATGATTCCCTTGAAGGTAAGCTAAATTCCCGTGAAGGGAAAACTATCTTAGGGCTTAATGGATTTACCCCAATTTGATGTCATAGAGTATAGGTGATAGTCTAGATGAATCGTGGAACCCTAGTGATAGGGATAATCCCGCAAAGTGGACTTCTAGCACTATTGACTTACTACAATGCGCCAAACTTGGGTAGATACTCCGGTACAAATCTTCCAAATTTTGTATCGGTAATTTGGATAGAATACATTACAAGAGACTGAACATAGAGGTAGGAAAGTAACAATACTCAGGATGTCAACAACCATCGTAGCGAAACCAAAATCCTAGAATCATTCTCCCATTCCAACCTCAACCAACTTGATTGCTCACTCTCTCTCTCTCTCTCTCTCATTCGTAAATGCAAACAACCTTCAATTGTGCCCCTAAGGCAATGGTATAATGGTTAGACCCTCCAATGGATAACCAAGGGATATAAAGTTCGAATCTCAACTATGGTGCCCTGTAGAGGATTTTTTCCTTCAGTGAGAAGCAGGCCTAAGAATGTTGGCCATCTGAATGGGTCTCCATTAGCGTTTCCCGATTTACCTTAGTGGCCTATGAAAAAATTATGTAGGGTCAGGCCGATCATCTCCAGGATTAGTCAGTTCTATGAGCTGGATACCTAGATTACAAAAAAAAAAAGAAGCAAACAACCTTCGATTGTCTAGATAACCAGCCTTGTAAAACTAATTCATGCTTAATCTATAGTTCCTGTGGAATCAATATTTTTATTACTTGACGATAACTATGCACTTGTAAAAATCGTACAACATTTATCTACATAGTAAACATGCTCTTTTGGAATCCAGAATTTGTTAGTTCCTACTTTATTCTTTAAGTTTGATTTTGAAACCCATGCTTGAACATATTTGTTGACATTTCTATTTAGTAAAGACATGTAAGATCTATGTTGAGTGTTAAACTTGTATCCGAGTCCGGATTTATTGTAAACAACCCTTTGAGTTCCAAGTATCATGTTTAGGTACTTAGAGCCCGAAGTGAACTTTTCCAACGTTGTCTTAAACTCTTAAACTTTACCTTTCAAGAGGGAATTATCTTCCCCAAGTTTTAGGACTTGAGTTATGGTTCCTTCTTCAACTTGGTTGATTGAAGAGTTTAGACTGATCTCCTCTTTAAGGACTTTTACCTCCTTTTAGAAGGATCTTACCTATTCATCAAACTTAGCTAACTTTTTAGTTGAATAAACAATTACACTATACAGTTTATCTAGTAAGGGAGAGTTTACCTCTTTTTCTTGATCTTCTGAATCGGATACAAATTCATGGCATGATTCAGACTCAGACTTAGACTCAGACTCGAACTTGGATTCAGATTCGGACTTGAGCTCAGACACTTCTTCATTTTCCATTAAGGCTATGAAGCTTGTTTGGTTCGGTTCCTCTGTGTATGATTTCTTCGAAGATGATTCATTATCTTACATTTCATCGTTAGATAATTTATTTAATTTAAGAATATTTTTTGTTACCTTTGAAACGTAGATTTCTTCATGGATTTCGGTAAACTTGTCCCAAAGCTCCTCGTCGTTGTTGAAGTCTCCAACTCGATCAAGTTCTTCATCCATCAATCCACACAGGAGGGTGTATGTGGCTTGAGCATCGATTTGAGCCTTCTTCTTGATGTCAGAAGTCCACCTCTCCATATCTAGTAATTCTCCAAATTCATTGATTGGGATGGTGAATCCCTTCTTGATGATGATCCATGTATCAATTTCTGTCTTCAAAAATTGCTCCATCCACCCTTTTCAAAATTGAAAATTTTTGTCATTGAAGAGCGGTGGGAAAGAGATGTTGTATCCTTCCATTTGCAACAATTTCTTTGCAAAGATGAAACTTAGAGGTTCCAATACTTTTTAGGGTCTTGGGTAAGCAATGCACTAGATATAATAAAAGAATGAAAAGATTCAAAAAAATTGTTTAAAGAAAAAAATGATTTTCAAAAACTCGAAAAAGTAGTTAAACTTATTTAAAGTAGCTTTGCTCTAATATCAATTGAAGGCAATAGGAGGGTGAATATCAATCATCGAAAAACCTTTCCTTTTATGGAAACAAAAACATAGATGCAACTGAAATAATAATAACATAGTCGATTTACTTGGTTCACAATCCAATGACCGCTACTCCAAGGCCCACAATCCCTTGGACTGTTTCCGAATGAGCAACCCATTAATATTCTTCTTTCCAAAAAGCTTTCAAAGAAGAAGAAGAATGTACAGAGAATGAAGAGACTAGTAACAAGCTACTATCTCTTTAAATTTAATGCACAAATAAAATATACCGACAACTTTTGGATGTAGAATTGGTCATAGGTTGTCGGATGACTTCTCGATGTAGCAACAACACTTCAAGAATTGAGCAGTAGAAAAAGATGAAAGGGATTGTGTGAATTGTATTAAGAACCTTGGACCTTGAGGCTTCTTTATAAGTTTTTCCACTGGTCAACTGAACTTCTGATCGGTCGATCAAACTCCAGAACCTGCCCGGGATCACGTCCAAGTTCACAATTTGCCCAGATCATATCTTCCATGAAATCTACTTTTATAGATCGACTAAACCTCGGAGTTTCCTTCGATGTTCGATATGATCTTATCCGATCTACGTTTACCAAATGTGTTTAGTCGAGTCAACACTTTATCAGGCGACTGAATGGTTATTTTCTTCTTTGCTTGGATTTGAATCTGATCTATGCTTATCCACTTGGATCGATTGACCAAACCACCATGTTTGGTGTACCGGACCCTTTGGTCAACCCGAACTTTGTTTCTCTACATAACAAATTTAGCACAGTATATGTATAGTGATAATCTTGTAAAACAAAATTAGAACCAGATAAATATGCATGAATTAATTTGATAGTTATGACTATCTGATCTTGACTTAGAAACCTCCGTTGGTTTCTTCAATCAGATCAATGCCTAAGGTTGTCCCAACTGGGACACATTTTCACTATATTCCAAAACGGGAGACCTCTTCAAGACTTAACTTACTAACCTGCTAAACATCTGGTCTAACTGACATGTTTGGGCCTCTTCTTCTACTCAGTGTCTGATCGACTCACCAAGACTTTCACCACTTGATGTTTGGTCCAACCGACCCATCAAGTGCTCTTCCAGATCAACTCATCTAGTCTTCTATCTTGTGTTTGGTCCTCCTAATCCACTAAGACTCCTTTGCATAGTGTCCGATCTTCCTGACCTTTAGGACTTTTCAACGCCTAATGTCCGGTCTTCTTGACCCATTAGGTCTTTTTATGTTAAGTGTCATACACACTTATCTCACGTATTAAACACATAATGTCTAACTTTAAACCCTTTGTCATTCGTCAAAATACAAGTTTTATTATTGATGCTAACTGCACCAACAAAGGTGTGAAGCACAACCAGGCCATGTCAGCTACTGAGAAGTCTGTCACCGCTATTGGGAAGTCTATGTTATGACTATGCCACAAAGCACAACCAAGCCATGTCTCGGAACACGGTTGTGTCATATGACACGACCATGTCGTGTTCTATTCTGAGATATGAGTTAGGATGTGAATAATATAGGGGTATGTCTTTCTTAATATGTCTATATGGCTAGGGTTGTATAATTACATATGATGTAATCCTAATTGATAATTTTAATGGAGAATACTCTTATTGTTGCTTTTGTGGAATAGACACATCACTGAACCACATTCAATCTTTGCGTTCTCTTTTCTCTTATCTCAATTTTCTTTTGCAATTTCTTCACAATTTTTGTCGCGATCACAACAACTAGTATCAGAGCTTGGATTATCATGTCTGAGATTTCATCTATGAAGTTTGATCTTGAAAAGTTTGATGGAACTGGTAATTTTTTATTATGGCAGAGAAAGGTTAAAGATTTGTTAGTGCAACAAGGCATGGTGAAGGTGCTAGGCGAAAAGAAACCAGAAGGGATGGAGAAGATCGAATGGGAGGAACTACAAGGGAAGGTTGTGGCAACAATCAGGCTTTATCTAATTGATGATGTGATGTATTATGTCATGGATGAGGAATCACCGAGACAGTTTGGCAGAAATTGGAGAGTCGGTATATGTCCAAATCATTGACAAACAAGCTCTATCTTAAGGAGAAATTATTTGGGTTTATATGTCAGAAGGAACAAATCTGAGTTAACATATCAACGTATTCAATCATATCATAAGCAATCTGAAATGGGTTGATGTAAAGATCGAAGAAGAAGACAAGGTGTTGATGTTATTGAATTCTCTACCATCATCTCCTACTTATGAGAATTTGTTTACAACTCTGATGTGGGGGAAGGAAACTCTCAATTTGGAGGAGGTCACAAGTGCCCTGTTGGATTTTCATCAGTGAAAGAAAGCTAGTGATGAGATTTCTCAAGGTGAAAGGTGACCAAGAAGATGGAAGAAGTAAGTCTCAGTATGGGTTGGGTAATAATAAAACCTGATCTAATTGAGGATAAAGAAGGAGATTATGTGTTACAAGTGTGGAATAAAGAGTCATATCAAGCAAGATTGTCTAGAGAAAAGGAATGTGAATGCAAAGAATAAAGATAGTTCATCAAAATCTATAAATATAGTGGAAGAAGGTGATTCATATAGAGACGATGGTGATATACTTTATATCTTATTTGGTTCATAGAAATTGATGGATTCTTAGATTATGGATTCAACATATTCCTATCACATGACACCTACAAGTCAGTTAATTCTGGTTCTATTCTAATGGGCAACGATGCATCCTGCAAAGTAGTTGGAATAAGAAACATCAAAATTCAAATGTTTGATGGTGTGGTCATAACATTATGTGATGTTAGACATGTATGAGATTTGAGGAAAAAATCTGATTTCATTGGGCATTTAGATTGTAATGATTATAGTTATAAATCTATAAGTGGAGTAATGAAAGTGAGTAAAGGTACTCTGATAGTGATGAAAGGATAGAAAATAGTCGGTAACATTTATAAACTGTAAGGTACTACAATTATAGGTGGAGTTGCCATTATAGCACCTGAAATAGATAGTACAGTCTTGTGGCATATGCGGCTAGGACATATGGGTGAGAGTGGGATGATGGAACTTCATAAAAAAAATGTATTGAAGGGTGTCAAGACATGCAAATTCGATTTATGCAAGTATTGTGTTCTTAGAAAATAAAAAAAAATAGCAGTTCAAGATAATCACACACAAGATAGAGGGAATTCTTGATTATATTCATACAAATCTCTAAGGTTCAGCTAGTGTAGTATCACTTAGATGACATATGTATTTTTGAGTTTCATTGATGATTGCTCATGAAAGATCTGGGGGGTATACTTCATATGTCACAAGTCAGAAACTTTTTCAAAGTTCAAGATGTGAAAAACTGAAGTAGGGAATCAGACAAGGAGGACAATTAAATGTCTTAGCTCAGATAATGGTACTGAGTACACAAATTCAAAGTTTTAGAAATTTTGTAAGCAACATAAGATTAAAAGACATTTTACAGTTTGTAGGACACCATAACAAAATGGTATAGCGAAAAGAATGAACAGGATGATAATCGAGAAAGCTTGATTTCTCATATTTAATGTTGGACTTACAAAGAACTTTTGGGTAGAGGCAATCAATATGACTTGTTTCTTAATTAATAGATTCCCGAGAACAGCGCTAGATGACAAAGTTGTCAGAGGAGGTGTGGACATGTAGTGCGATAGATTACTCAACTTTGAGAGTGTTTGGATGTCCAGCCTACATGCAAGTTTCTAGTTATGACCCCCCCTCCCCTTCCAGAGAGTGTCGGGACACAATAGAAGGGCCACTAAGGTGACAGTTGTGTTGGTGTTGGGAGCACAACATTTAACCCAAGGTTTTACTGTATGACTAAGGTTAAAAGTTAGATTTGGTGAAATCTAATGAATTGGTGTCAAGTGTGCAAGCGCAACTTGACCAGTGAAAAGTCCTAGTGAGTGAAACTTGGCAGCTAAAGTCTTGGTTGGGAACCAAACAAGAAAAATTCCTAGCTGGGATCTAGGTGAATGAAAATTTATAATGAGTTAAGTTAGGCAGCTAAAGTATTGGTTAGGAACCAAATAGTGAAATTCCTTGCTGGAGATAGGTGATTGAAGTCTTTGTGAGCGAGTCTAGGAAAGTAAGGAAATTCCTAGCTGGGAGCTAGGTGATTGAAGTTCAGGTGGAGTAAGCTGGGAGTTGTAGCTTGGCAGATGAAGTCCAAGTGTGTGGAATCAACTAGGAGCTGATTGCTTGACAAATAAGTTTAAGCAGAATAAGCTGGTGATATCTCTCGACAAGTGAAGTCGGAGCGTCCAAGAGACCATAGCTGGGTCGGGCGACCGGAGTTTAAGAGCGATTGGAGTGTACGAACGACTAGAGAAGCTTATAAGCAATCGGGCAGTGGCGTTATCGATAACCCAAGCGAGTCGGGTCAAGATCAAATTTGACCCCTCTATAAGCGACCGAGGACCCCCTAGTCAATTGGGTAGCGACATTACCGTTATCTACTGGATAGAAGTTGTAGCCACGTCAACACCTGTACAGGCGATTGGAAAGGCTCCAGGAGACTAGACGAGTACTATAAAATGGGTTTCGAGGCGGAGGTTGAATACAACTCATCAGAACTCATTCATGATTTCTCTTAAGCTTTTATGCTCATGCTCTAATGTTCTTTCGCTTTCTATGTTGCACACGCTGCAACCCGCACTTCATTTTTTATCAGCAACACCTAGAGTAACATTTTCATTTATTTTTTTGTGCTGCCATATTTATTACAATTTGCGCTTAACTTTTTAGATTCTTTTTTTATAAGGTTTTACCACCTAGAAGAAATTAGAAATAAGAATCACATGTTATATTTATTGTGCGTGTTTATACTTATGTTTTGGTTGGTCAACTACTTGCATGCTTACATTGGTCTAGCTATACTTGATTGAATCAGTTTCTAAATTATATTTATTTCAACTGTGTTACTTTGATTGATTCAACTATTTAAATTATTTTTAATTAAATATTTGCTTGTAAAATTTGTAACGCTCTTCATCTCCCCTCTAGCGTCAAGTTTGATCCTACAATTTGGTATCAGAGCGAGTTGAGCTAAAAGAAACTAGGAAAGCTTGGTGAAGTGCATGTCTAGGTTGGATTATCCTACCAGGTGCATCTAGTCATGTGGAACGAGCAGAAGTTATATCACCTCACTTTAAACTAGTTAGACCAAGGCATTATATTAAAGTTGGTTCAGCTCTAGATTCTTAAGTTAGTTTTGTCTTAGGAAGTGGTGGTTGCTTCGATAATCAAGAAGGCCCCTGTCTTGCCACTACTTGGAAGCTAATTTAGGAAACTCTTTCTTAATTAACCCAAAGCAAAACCTAAATCTAACATAGGGCGAACTTTGTACTTTGAGTTGGGACAAACAAATTAATTAATTAATAATCCAAGTCTAACCCGAATCAAAATCTAGCCCTAACTATAACCAAACCAAACTCATATCATATCCTAGACCTTAATACAACTTGAACAAAATAACTGCTTCAGAAATGTCTTTGCAGGAAGGTTTCAGCACATTCCACCCACCACTATTCAATGGCAACAATTTTTCCTATTGGAAAAATAGGATAGAATACTATGTCATTAATGAGATAAAAAAAATTATCTAATAGTGAAGGAAGACTTTAAATTACCTACAAATGATAATGGACATCTAGTCCCTTACTACAACAGGACAAGTGAAAATAAAAGAAAGACCCAAGCCAATGCTAGAGCCACAACTACAATGCACTACAAGCTAACACAGGAACAGCTGACCAAAGTCAGCCCTTTTAGCAGCGCTAAACAACTCTGGAAAAAATTAATTAAACTATATGAAGTCTCAGCTGACTCAAACTGCTAAAAAGGACTTATTATTAATCAAGCTCCAAAACATCCAAATGAAAGAGGATGAAACAATAAGTCAACTACACAGCCGCTTTAAAGAAATCTTGAACAACATCACTCAATCGACGAACAAGTCGATAATCGTGACTTGATCAAGTACGCACTTAAGGCGTTTCCAAGGACAACCTTGTGGGCATCAATGTTTGATGCTTACAAATTATCCAAGGATCTTTCTATCATTAAATTAGATGAATTCTTTTATGATTTTGAACTACATGAGCAGACTAACCTTGATAAAAAAAAAAAGGGTATAACTTTAATTGCAGGAAAATCTAAGATGAAATCCAAATGATATGCGTAGATTATAATACTTTTATGCATTGTTTGACGCATATCTTCTTGTATTCATTAATTGTGATCTACATTAGCATACCCTATTTCATCATATTATCATGCTTTCACTCTATGTTGTTTAGAGATCTGCTCTTTCTCTATTTTCAATGATAGGACGCGTTTGGAACTAAAATGAACATTGGAGTAGCAAAGGAGAAAGTCCATCAGCAAACATGGTCGTGTCTCATTGAGACACGACCGTGTCTCCCAGGAGCACCAATTGCCCAGCCAGAACACACGACAACGGCGCCAAAAACTTGTTACGCTATCGTAAGTGCATGGTTACATCATCAGTAATAAAAATATTAATCCATAAGGACTGTTGATTAAGCACTAATTGGGACTGTTTCGATTAACATTAGTTGACTAGTAATTTAGTTAATCTAGATTTTTTTTTATGCTAGATTTACATTATTACATGTCTATCCTATTCTAACTATAATCTTTCAGATGGACATGTTCTCATTGAATGCAAAGATGGGTGCTCTAATTCAAAGGTTTGATCAAATTAATGCTGTGAATTCTATTAATATATTTTGTGAAACTTATGGTGCAACAGGTCATGCGAATGATAATTGTCCAATACTATTTGACCATTCACATGGCATACATGGAGAAAAATGGGGTGCCTTCCCCAATTACAATCAATGGCTAGAACACTATTATTGCAAAGCTTGTGAAGAAACAGGTCATACAATCAAAAATTGCATCATGATACGCAATTTGGAAATATCATTGGATAATCTTAACAAAAAGCTTGATGAAATGACCTTTTCACATTCACACACTCATGGCCTCGGTTGGAGAAACCCTCAAAAAAAATTTAGCCACAATTAGGGACAAGGCAACTATGAACAAGTTATGAATGTTCAATCTTCATCCTAGATGGACAGAATATTGAAAATGGTAGAAAACTTCCAAGCCTCACAAGCTCAAATGCACGAGAATATCAAGCAAATGAATGTTAAGTGCATTAACATAAACTCATTATGCACTGGAATGTCATCTCGACTCTCATCTTGGGAGGAGTCTAGGTTGAGTGAAGATAATGAAGATGAACTTGAGGAGCATGAAACTGAGACTTTGACAAGGGAGTGTACTACTCTAATTCAAATACCTCCAAATCTCAAAGATCAAAATATTGATGTTGATACATTTTGTCATGCCTATGATGATGTTGTGAATGAAAGTGTAGGGACTTATGCTATGGAAGCAATGTCTCAAGAATCACCTTCTTT
>JBBUKS010000113.1:3437021-3463957 GCA_038050645.1 Hedychium gardnerianum | reverse complement strand
CAGCTCCATATAACATAGCAGGTCTAACTGTCATTTTGTAAAACTTTCCTTTAAGTTTTAGAGGTACTTTACGATCATATAAAACACCCGATGCTCTCCTCCATTTCAACCATCCTGCTTGTATTCTATATAAGACATCTCTCTCAATCCCTCTATTGTTTTGCAAAAATGATCCTAAATACTTAAAGCTCTCAGTTCCACACAACTCGTTATCTCTTATCTTAACAATTGTCTTATTACATCTAATATTGTTAAACTTAAATTTCATATATTCTGTCTTTGCTCTACTAAGTCTAAAACTTTTTACTTCTAATGTTTTCCGCCAAGATTCTAGTTTTACATTTACTCCTTCACGTGTCTCATCTACCAAAACAATATTATTTGCAAACAACATACACCCAGTACTGTATCTTGAATGTGTCAGTGAGTTCGTCCATGATTAGTATAAAAAGATAAGAACTTGGAGCTGATCCTTGATGTAATTCTATCTTTATTGGAAATGCTTCAGTTAATTTGCCTGAAGTATTCACTCTAGTCGTTACATCCTCGTACATATGCTTAATTAGATCAATGTATGTTACGCTAACACCTCTCTTTTCTAGAATTCTCCATATAATTTCTCTTGGGATTTTATCATAAACTTTTTCTAAGTTAATGAATATCATGTGTAGATCTTATTTTGCTCCCGATACTTTTCAATTAGTTGCTTAAGAAAATGTATAGTTTCTATTGTCGAGCTTCCAAGCATTAAACCAAATTGATTTTCGGTCACTGTGGTTTTCTTCCTTAATTTTTTTTCTATTACTCTTTCCTAAAATTTCATGGTATGACTCATTAGTTTAATACTCTGATAGTTTGTACAATTTTGTATGTCTCCCTTGTTCTTATATAAAGGAACTAGAGTACTTACCCTCCCTTGATTAGATATTTTTTTCGTTTTCAATATCATGTTAAATAATTTTGTAAGCCATTTAATACCTTGTTCCCTAGACACTTTCATATCTCTATCGGAATATCATCGTGTCCTACGACTTTTCCATTATGCATTCCATTTAAATCTTGTTCTACTTTTGAAGTTTGAATTTTATCATAAAAATTTAAATTTTTATAATCATTTAACCTACATAAATTATCTAAGTTAAGTTGGTCACCTAAACCTTTATTAAACAGTTGATCAAAATACCAATTCCATCACTCTTTTATTTCTCCATTGTTTATTAATATCCTATTGCATTCATCTTTAATACATTTTATTTGGGTAGGATCTCTTGTCTTCCTTTCTCTCACTTTAGTTATTTTATAAATGTCTCTTTTCCCTTCTTTTATATCCAATTTTCGATATAATCGTTTAAAAGTATCATTCTTAGCTTCATTCACCATTTTCTTAGTCTCTTTCTTAGCTAATGTATATTTTTTTAAGTTTTTCTCGTTCTTTCAGATATATAGTTTCTTATAAGCTGTTCGTTTTTCCTTCACTTTCTCTGTACTTTCTCATTCCACCACCAAGATTTCTTACTTGGTGATGGATGCCCCTTTGACTCATCGAGTACACTCTTAGATATTATTTTCAACTTTGATACTATCTTATCTCATGTCGTAATAGGGTCACCATATATTTTCCCTAATGCTTATTCTCCTTTTACCTTCTCCTTAAATATATTTTGCTTCTCATCCTTTAACTTCCACTACTTAGTATTCATATATATTTTGCTAATTACGTTCATAGTTTATTTCGTCACTATTATCTTAAGAGCTATAATTCTATCCCCTTTTCTAACTACTACAATTTCATCCTTAACGAACTATCTACGATAATATTCATTCCATTTCTTTTACTTTTTCCTATGTACCATAACTTAAAATCCGAGTTCTCTATCATCTTTGCCTTTTCGCCTATCCATTTTGTTCTTGTACACACAAAATACTAATTCTTCTCCTAATTATTGCATCTACTACCTCTATTGCTTTACCAATGAGAGTTGTTATGTTTCATGTTCCAAATATTAGAGTATTAGTTTTTTTTATAATATTTGTTCTTATCCAACCTATGGTGTGAGAACTCTTACCTATTTAACACTCTACCTAAGTTCTCATGGAGATGTAGCGGTTATAGTCGGACCCTACAATACGAACTCTTGCATATTTAACATTACATCGAGTTTTCATGGAGATGTAACAGTCTTTACCGAGACGTTACAGTCAGACGCTGCAACGCGTTTTCATTGAAATTTGTCATAGTTTAACGCTGACAACCTAACGCAACCCTGCTTTATCCGGGCTTGGGATCGGCCATGACCGGTTCGTCATGGGCGGAGTTTAAAATTAAATAGAATATAATTTCTAATTTTATAAAATATACTACTACAAATGAATTAAGTTATTGTATATATAAATTTGGTTTAATTTTAAATCGATCAAAATAAATTCAAATTAAATCAAGTTTAAATTAGACTTTTACTCAATAAGTATCAAATATTTCATGAGATAATATTAAAACTTAAACTCAACATACAACATCTTAAATATAACTCAACAATAAACATCTATAGCAATCAAATATTAATAAAGTTATTTTTTATTAATATATTTTATATTTAAAAAAGTATTGAAATTGTATAGTATGATACGATATTGTACCGAAATTGTATCATTTCGATAGTAAACTGAAACTTAGCACGACTCAAAACTTTAAACGATGATAAAGAGAACACAAACTCATTACATTCCTAAGGTTATATGATCATAAGTTAGATATTAGTAAATACTATAAGTTCGCATGCCCACAATCTCTCAAGTCACATGATTTATAGTTAGACATCAATGACCATAATTATTACACGCCTCATAGTCAAAGTCAATTGGGCACTTTAAAGTACCTCAATAGGTTTAAGATGCATATAAGACACTTGATCTCTAACCATGTATAACAAGTACACTTTTATTTCTTTTAGGGACATTGGGTATATATGTTTCGTATGCATGCTAATAGAGGATATTGTAGGATCGGAAAGTGCGATAAAAGGGGTGAATATTGCTCGTTTAAAACTTTTTTTCTTTTTAACAAAACCAAACAGACATGCAGCAGAATTAATAAAGACTTAGTTTATTTGATTCACAGTCCAACGATTGCTACTCCAATGCCCACGATCCCTTGGATGGTTTTCGAATGGGCAATCTACTAATATTCTTCTTTCCGAAAAACTTTCGGAGAAGAAGAAGAACGTACAAAAAATGAAGAGACTAGTAACAAGCTACTATCTCTTTAAATTGAATGCACAAATAAGATATACCGACAACTTTTGGATGTAGAACTAGTCGTAGGTTGTCGGATAGCTTCTTGGCGTAGTAGTAGCAGTACTTCACGAATTGAGCAAAGAAGGATGAGAGGAATTGGTTCCTTAGCCTCGAATCTCGAGGCTTTTTTTATAAACTTTTCATCCGGTTGACTAAACCTTTTTTCGGTTGACTGAATTTCAGAAAATGCCCGTGTTTGCGTTTAGTTTCACAATCTGATCCTCTTTATCAGTCGACTGGATATCAAAACTTCCTTTACTGCTCGATCCGATCTTATCTGATTCGCGATTACTATATGTATTCGGTCACTCCATATTCTGTCGGTCGATTAAACCCTTGTATTTCCTTTGTTAACCAATCTCTGGTTACCAAATATGATTGGTCGATTGGACTTACTATTTAACCATTATTACATTTTTGACTTGATTCAAATCTGATCTTATCTACTCGGATCGATCAATCAAATCACCATTTTCGGTAGACCGAACACTTTGGTCAACTGAGGTGACTGTTTTCTCCAAAACAAAGTTAGCATAATAACATTAATAATGATCCTGTAAAACAGAGTTAGAAACATATAATTATGCATGAATAATTTGGCAGTTAAGACTATCTATCTCGACTTAGAAACCTTCATTGGTTTTTCAATTAGATCAACGCCTAAGGTTGGCCTAACTGGATAAGTCCTCACTGTCTTTCTGAACGAAAGGTCTTTCCAGGACATACCTTACTTACTCGCCAAACATTCGGTCTAGCTGACTTGGTTGGACTTCTTCTTCTGCTTAGTGTCCGATCGACCTGAACCACTAAGACTTTCTTGCAATATCAAATAAGCACAATAGATACAAATAGTAAAGTAAAATAGTGTGAGTAGCACTATTAAATACCCTGGTCCGGTCGACCGCTCCGCCAAAACTTCTCATTACCTAAGGTTCACTCCTATAGGATTTTCTCTTTGCCGAGTATTCGGTCAACCTTAACCTGTCTAGACTTCTCACTTGCCTAGGTCAACCTTGACGACTTCTCACTTGCCATCCGGTCAACCGTGATCTGCTTGGACTTTTTTCTTTGCCGATCATCTAGTCAACCTTGATCTGACTGGATTTTTCTCTTGCCTAGGTGAACATTGATATGTCAGGACTTCTTATTAACTTAGTCAACTTTGACTAGATCTCATTAAACATATTGTCAAACAAATATCAAAATCCTGAGGTCGATTGCACCAACAGATATGTTATTATTATAGTGTGAATCTAGTAGTGCAATTAGATTCTAGTGATCAGGGGCTTTGATGTTTGGGAAAAGAGTTTAGATTTAAGTCACATATGTATTTAATATGTGTATTAAGTTGTGCCTAACTTTGTTTTTTTTTGGATAAATAAAAGTGGTATATCATGCATCCAAAATGTACAAAAGTGTGATTTTAAGCTCTATTAATGTATGATGTATAGATACCTAAAGACCTGTATACATATTTGTACGCTCTTGAATATCCTCTTTACATCTAATCTAAATGATCCTCACAAAAAAACGATGATTTCGGGCCCTCCACACAATGTATCAATGATGACAAAGCTAAATGATGACCCTTTGTCACCATCTGCTCCCTTTGTAGTGTCGTCCAAAGACACGAATCGTCCTTCGATAGGTGGACATCTTTAGATGTATATAAAGCCAACTTCCAATCCTCCGCCATATGTTCGCAATAACGGGGGCACTGGAAGAATAGATGCTCCTGTGTTGTGCATGACTTTGTGGATATATATAGCATAACTAAAATGATTTAATTACTTAAGGTTCAAAGAGATCGGAGAAGGATATTTTAAAACATCAAAATGACTATAGGACGAGGAGCATCAGAGTACAATTGAGCTAGAAGAGGTGAACTACATAGGCGGAATATAAAGGATGACATGTGGTGTGAGCTGAGACCTCAGTGCATTTGACGGACGAGAAGCCTAATGGGAAACATGGCCTCGTGGAAAAGGTGTTATAAGATAAACTCTTAAGTAAGTTGAGAATTGTGAAATTGCACTTGAAGAGAGGAAAATTTTCAATTTAGGTGAAGACACCATTATAGGATGGTTGTAGTCGACGATCCAATCGACTGAAGTGATCTTCAATTGACTCATGATCGAGTAGACTAAGTAGTCAATTCAAGTGGATCAACTAGTGAAGAATGTTTCTATTCATGGCTAAGTCTGATGTTAGAGTTGATTGATGAAGAATTATAATAGAATGATGCACAATAGAAAAATTAGAGAGAATTGTTGATTTGACAAAGTTGCGTGACAACTATCGAAGGATCTAATATCTACAATATATTAGGTGATTGATGGTGGATTCTAATTGACGTTAGCGCAGCAAAATGGTAAAGAGAAGTTGTGTTAGAACCCTAAGTGGTGGAGCCACATTTGTTTTGATGTGTTGTTAAATAAGTTAAATTAGGCCTTGTCATTTTTGATGTGTATATCTAAGTGTACAGGGACTTAAAAGAACACACAAGCACTCGATGAATTAGGATGGTGGAGTACGGTGAAGGGTGGTATGAGATACTTGAGGGACTGGAAAGGGCAAAGAGCATCAGAGATGGCAAGACTTTGGCAGAAGACAACAAGCAAGCGAGAAGGATGACAATGGAAGAGAGCCGATAGGCTCGGTGGTTACGAGAAGCTACGAAAGAGTACTCTGGTAGAGCGAGAAGGATGACACGAAAAGTGAGCATCTGATGGATGAGAAACCAGGCGTAGGGTAAGTTGGTGAGACGAGTGTTGAGTGACCTGTAATTGGACTAGGGTAGACGATGTGTGTGGACTGCAAGTGCACGATTGTTATCAAGTAATAAAATATCGTCCTCTGGGACAGTTAAATTGAGTACTAGTCTGAATACAAAGTAGATTATCTAAATGAGTTGAAATCGAGAGAATTGTGTGTGAAGGAACCAAACTAAGAAAGTAAATGAGAATTTGTAGGGAAAATCAGTTTTGGAAGTCATTCTAGGACTTTGGTTTCATCGCGATGATCGTTACACCCTAAATGTAACTCACTCTTTTACTTATGTGTTTTGATATGCATGAAGGTGGTCTATACCGAGGTACTCGATACTTCCTCTCGGACAATACCAGTGTATCTACTCAAACGCGACACTTACTTTCGTGGTAGTCTTATTAAAGCGATCACTTTGGGGGCTCCTGTCACGATGCCCCACGATTCTCTAGGTGTTATCCCTTCATGACGTCGAATCAGGGTAGACCCATTAAGCTCCGTAATAGCCAATGGTATCCTCGAGAGGTTTTAGACTACTTTCGTGAACAAACCTTCAAGTTAAAGATTTATAAGTCGGAGAATTGGGTTCACCTCTCGGTCTTTTTCCGCATGTCACACATGCTAGCACCGTAATCATTTATGCATACTAAAGCCAAATCATGTATCAAACACGTCATGTGATAAAAAAGAGTTGAATTAATAAAAACAAGTATCGACAATGCATCGGGCTATACTCCCTAATCTGAGAATTAAGAAATTATGACATGGAGATGGAGTTACAAGCCAAAGACATAATGGGAAACATTATACAACTCCTATCAAAGAGAAAAGAGAGAGAAAGCTTAGTCATGGTATGCGTTGTTGTCTTAGGAAGATCTCCAAGCTCCTCGGTGGACGAAATCCTTGCGGTTCCTTGGAAATGGCTCTCTCCTAGGGTTCCTTGTCACCGAGAAACCTTTGATGGGAAGGGGAGAACTCCTTGATCCCCAAATGCCTCAAACTGATGCCCCCTTGGTCCTTTTATAGTCTCCAAAGATATAAAAAATTAACAAACTTCCTTAAAAAGTTGGGGGCACTTTCCTAAAATACAAAATTTCCTTAAACAGAGGGGGCGCCGCCAATCGACCCTAGCCTACCATGGCCGTGGTGAGCTCCACAGCCTGGCCATGGTGGGCATTGGAAAATGGAACACTACCATGCCTACTGGCATGGCCAGCCCGTGGCCAGCCCATGTCGATTGCTGGAGAGCTCCTCGTCAACGTACATCAGGTAGCATGGTCGTGTCAGGGGACACAACCTTCCCATGTTCGGTGCTGGAAGTTTAATTGTTGCTCCGTTGCTCATCTAACTCCTCAAGTGATGCACGATTGTGTCAAGGGACACGACCAAATCGTTCACCATGCTAGAATGCACGCTCCAAGGCTTTTTGACTCCAATTAAACTCCAAATTCATGTCCTATCAATAAAAACGTACAAAGAGTAGTTCTCCGAACTAAAAAGATAAAAACAATTCAAAAGCGATGAAAATATGCAAAATATGCTCCTGTGATGAATCAAATGCATACAAAATAATACCGAAAATATATGCATGAAACACACATATCAGTAGACTCAACCTTAGGCGGGCTCAGGCGTAGTCGACTTAGAAGGTTCGGACGACCATAAAAAGGTTTCCGATCGACTAGAGATATCTTTTAATTGATCGGATCAGCGGTTTGGTCAACCAATGCACAATTTTATCCTTTCGGTACTGCAGGTTATCGTTGAAGTTGGATCGGTCAACCTGACAATGGGATCGGGCTACCAGAAGCTATGTGGAAGTTGATCCAGCAACGGAGATCCGATGTAAGCGGGATCGTGCGACCAGAGTTCAGAATCGAGTGACCGGAGGACACATGGCAGCGGATCTAGAGAAGTTATCCGAAGTTGATGTCGATTAGTAAGTTATTAGGTCGACCTAAAGGATACCACGTCAGCAAAGAGATCAATAAAGACCATCAAGAGGATGAGATCTATCTACCATGTCATCAGTTTTCAGTCGACCGAACAATCTTTTCTATCGACCGAATGTGCTAAGTCTGCAGCTCGAACAAAGTCTATAAAAGGAGGTGAGAAGCTCAATTGCAAAACACACATCCACGAGCTTCGATTACATTCAAAGTGTTCTTTTTCTTCTATCTTATGTTGTACTCAAAAGCTATAAGAGACTTCTCCGCCTCCGACACTTTATTGAAGAGGAGAAGGATAGTGGACAAATGCATTCTGTGCATAGACCTTGGACGTAACAATTTGGGGATTGTGAACTAAGTAAATAATTGAGTCCATTTTGTTTATGTTCATGCTTATTTTGATTAACTTATGTGTGTCCTTGCTAAGTAGTTAGCAAGAGAAAATATTGTTTTAATTGTGGATACGCTATTCACCCCTCCCCTCTAGCGATCCGAACCACTTCCGTAGCACCAACAATTTGAAGATGAAAGGGGGCAAGGAGAGCATTTAAAGGATAACGTTCCTAAGATAATTTACTGCCTTATTGTGCACCCCTCATACTTGAATTTCAATTGTAATCATTTAAAAGGTCTCTTCACCTCTTGTTAGAAGGAGAAAATCTAGTGGTCTAGGATAGAGTCACCAATGAGTTATAGATCGTAGAGTATGAATGAGGATTCTAAACTACTATAAATTCAAGTATTAGTGCATTTGTTCTTGTTTATTTTATTTTTGGTGCTTATTGTGTTTAAATTAACCTTGCTAAGTTTTAATAAATTCAAGTTATTAACAAGAAGTGGTAATTATAGAAACAATTGCTATTAATCCCCTCTAGCTTGTCCGACATCCATTGCACCGGTCCTAAAAGAATTTCTTATCATGCATCATCAACATAAGAGGAATGATTCCCTTCATACATTATTAAACGAGAATGATAACCCTAAGCATGTGGATGCTTAGGATAATCTCTAAGTTTGATAACTAAAACAAATATGTAGTAACATTTGTCCATGGAAGATCCAGGATAAATCAGAAACAACACAACTAAACAACTAAAAAGGTCAAAGAAGAGACTTTCGACAAGTTAGTACTTAACCAAAGAATGCCCATGGGAAACTCACTAAGGTTGAGTCAACACAAGACTTAAGATCTCATAAGACTACTCTTGAGGTACTCAACTTACCATCACAATCATTGATGATTATGCCTCAAACTCGAGCACAACACAAGGTCCAATGATTCTTAACAACAATTACTTACTTTGATGATTGATATCTCTCTCTCATTGATGCACATGCAATTCACACTTTATCCATTGCTACAAGTTCACCTTAAAGGTCATGCTAATGGAATCACTCATGCTTTGTCTTAACCTATCTTTGATAACCAATGCTTTTTTTACTCTAAAGTTTATCATGACATTATGATCTCATAGAGGATCACACTAGCTCGATTCTTACGACAAATCACATAAGTTATGCATTTTACTCACAATTGCTTACATTAGAACTTGGCACAAATCTTTTTCTCTTCAATTTTTTATTCCTTGCAATTGTATACAAATTTATGGTAGTCTCTCCACAATGTGTTTCTCAATTTCACCCTAGCAATGCCATCAAGATTTAAAATTAACTCACATACCTCATACACAATGCACAATTAAGGTGTGTCTCACCAACAAGCTTGGTTGCGTAAACAGGAATCACAATCTCACATTCTTCTCACCTATCATAATTCATATTTTGGAGCATAAGTCCCCTTCAAACAATCATGATAATCGCTAACATAACAATGCAACTTAACTTAATATTTTTCTCCCCATTGTGTTATGGCACATAGCATTTTTGTTGGTGATACTCCATTCCCTTATGCTTGCTCATCATACTCATCTTCAACATCTTTGCATTTTCTTTTACAATATAAATTCAATTTTGTGCTAATGTAAAGTTGAGGCACAATTTTCTGCATAATTTAGAGCTACCATGCACTTTTAGATTTGTTGAAGCTTGTATGGCATCAGAAGGAAATTTTGGAAATTGAAAATTGTATTATTTAAAAAACTATCAAATACATGGGATCCTAACTTTTTTATTATATGTATAGATTCATACTTATTCTTCATGTTAAACTTTTCTAATAAAAACCCTAAACTAAACATACTTTTACTAGATCATATTTTCCCACTCTCTTAAGCTGGTGAAAAGATGTTTATCATTTCCAGCTTGGATATAATACTTTGAAACATTGAGCTACTTAACCTTTTAGTAAGTAAATTTGCAAGTTGTCTATATGTTGATACGTAAGGGGTACAAATCAATCCTCTCTCTAGTTTGTCCTTCATGAAATATTCAATAATGTCTATCAATTTCAATGTGCTTCATTTGACTATGATGTGCTGGATTGTGAGCTATGCTAATTGCAAACTTGTTATCACAATAAAGTCTTATTGTACCTTCCCACTTTAAGCTATTGCTTGAAATTTTGCCTCTGCCAATAGATCACGCAACCATATTTTGATTTATGCTACTCTATATTATGAGGTTACCATAAAAAGGGTGCAAATATCCTGTGGTTAACCTCCTGTCAACCACTAACTCAACATAATCATCATCCATGTCTCAGCATCAAACCTCCATTTCTTTTAAATTGAATACACCATTTCCTAGTGTGTTACTGTATTACTCAGTGAGCTACTTGCAGATGAACTTTTATTGAGTTATGCGTGAATTGACTAATTACATTTGCTGAATATGCTTGTTAGGAGATAAATAAATAAAATTTTCAACCTGACGTTGATACATTCTTTTATTTACTGCGATATCTTTCTTTGTTATTTCAAGTCTGAGATTTAGATCTATTGGAATACTTACTGGCTTGAATGTTGTCTTGCCTCTTTCTTTAAAGAGATCTGATGCATATTTATGTTGGGAGATGTAAATGTCTTGCTTAGAGTGAGCCACTTCAATCCTAAAAAAGTATTTCAACCTTCCTAATATTTTGATTTCTTACTCTTTTGTTAAACACTTGCAAAAAGGTATTTAATAAGTAATGTATAATCTTGTTGGCTTTGTCTGTATCCCATACATGACAATCATAACTTTGGAAAATATACCAGACCATGTTCGCGGTGATTGCTTAAGTCCATATAAGGTTTTTTATTTTCAATTTACATACAACACGAGTATTCAAATTATTTTCATATCCTGGTGGGACCTACATATAAATTTCTTTCTCTTGTTCTCCATGCAAAATTGTATTCTTGACATAAAACTGTTATAATTTCCAACTATAATTAGTTGCCGATGATAGTAGAATTTTGAAAGTATTCATTTTTGCAACTGAAGCAAAAATCTATAGATAATCAATCCCATCGGTTTGAGTATAGCCCTTGTCTACTAGTCATATTTTATAACTCTATTGAACCATCTGCTCTATATTTCACTATATAGATCCATTTACACCCCACAGGTTTCTTTCCTTTTAACAACTTTATCAATTCTCGTGTTTTATTCTTCTCTAATACCTTCATTTCTTTATTCATGATTTATTTCCAGTTCTCATTGGAAAATGGCTCAGATAAGGTGGTAGGAATGACAATGGTGTTATGTTAATCAAGAAGTCTTGTGAAAACTGTTGAAAAGATAGGAAGTTTTCAATAAGATATAAAGGTTGTTTTGTGCACTGGTTCATTTTCTATTAGTAATGGGAAGATTTGGATCCGCATCACCTACATGAGGTTTAATTGCAGCTTGTAATGAAGAATTAGAAATTGTTACCTCATTCTCATATTTGGGTTAGATTCCTAGACATGACTTGTCAAGGTTACAAATAAGAGATCTTAGCTTCTCAACCTCTTCTTGGTTGAATCCATTTGACTCCTTTGGTGTTGCTTCATTTTGTTGTATATTCGCCATATGCATTTGACTGTTGATCTTTATTTGTTCTCCTTTATGTCCCTACTCTTGGCTATTAGGCTTTCCATGAAGCTTCTAACACCATTTACAAGTATGACGTGTCTTTTTTACAATAGTTGCACGATAAATTATTACAATCACAAGCTTTGATTGTGTTGTAGCAATTGTTTTTACAAGTTATGACATTTTTATAAGTCAAAACTTGCAGAAAAATGAGTGACAAGGAAAATCAGCAATGAAGGCGGAGCAATAAGGAAAAATGAGCAATGAAGGCCAAGCAATGAGGAAAAATGAAGGCTAGTAACTAGGGAAAATTGGCAATGAAGGCCAATCAACTGCAAAAATTCTAGCTATGAAGGCTAGTACAAGAAGTATTTTGTTATGTGCTAAAAAGTGGAGAAGAGAGAGGTCGAATGCTTACTTGCAAAGATAGTAGGTAGTGTTGATCAACAAGGGAAGAGAATGAGGCTAGGGTTAGAAGTCTTCAATGGCTGCGACAAGAGTGACGACTAGGATTTAGAGTGATGGCTAGGGTTTGAAGAGACAGATAGGGTTTGATTTGATACCATATTGGAAATTGAAAATTATATTATTTAAAAAATTGTCAAATACATGAAATCTTAACTTCTATTTATACATTACTTACTCTTCATAATAAACTTTTCTAACAAAATATCCTAAAAATTCTAATAGATTTTTTAAAACTAAAGAGACTTGTACAAAATCATGTTTTTTTAACAAAATGAGTACACTTTTATTCTGCGTCATGCACTTTTCATTAGTTTCTTTTGGCCACCTGCTCATCATTGTTGAATATTATAACCTTTACATATCTGAATTGGTTTCTGGATTTACCTCCAGCAACACATTGTTGTCTATCTTGGACATGTTTCTTCATTATTATTGAACAGAAATGTCATGATTATTTTAAGATTATACCACTTTTTTTTCTCGTCTCCTTAATTCAACAGGTCATATACCGTGATTTCAAAGCTTCAAATGTTCTATTAGATGAGGAATTTAGACCAAAGCTTTCAGATTTTGGCTTAGCAAGAGAAGGACCATCAGATGACCGCACTCATGTAACTACAGCGGTATGCTCTGAATCAAAGTTACCTGTTTCATGATCATGAGATCACAATTTACCTTTGTTTTATGTAGCTTGCTTTACCTGATCTCCATTTGAATATGAAACTTAATGTGTTTATATCCTTTTAAAAAATAAATATGTTCCATGACTTGCATAGTGGATAGGGGATTGAATAAGTTGGAAACTGCTTTTGTATGACAAACTAGTTAACTGGACCTTTTTTGTCATGCGGAATTCAATCACATATCCTCCAGATTGTTTTATGGCAGGCGGAAGTCATCAGGATGAATTTGTGCAAACCCTTAAAAAGACGTAAAAGCTTTTGCAGAAAAGAAATTGAGCACAAAGGATAAATAACATTTTCTCTTACAAATTTTCTACATCATCTGATATCTAATTCCCTACAAGTAGAATAGTGTACTAGATTATTTATTTATTTATTTATTTTGTTGTGATCAGGTGATGGGTACCCACGGTTATGCTGCTCCAGACTATGTAGAGACTGGCCATCTCACAACAAAAAGTGATGTTTGGAGTTTTGGAGTTGTTCTGTATGAGATCCTTACAGGCAGGCGCACCATGGAGAGAAATCGTCCCAGAAATCAGCAGAAACTATTGGACTGGGTGAAGCAATTTCCTGCTCAAAGTGGGAAGTTCAGCATGATGATGGACTCCAGACTTGAGAACAAATACTCACTTAGGGCTGCTAGAAAAGTTGCTGTGCTGGCTGATTTGTGCCTGTCAAAGTTTGCTAGAGAACGCCCAAAGATGAGTGAGGTAGTTGAAAGCTTAAAACAAGCAATGCAGTACGAGGATTTGGATGGTCAGGTGGGTGCTGTTGATGTGACTCCTAGCTTGGACTTAAATGACAATACTGAGCAAGAATCTGGCTTAGCATCGGCAAGAAGACGAATGCTTCATCTGGAAAATCTGAGGAAGAATGCTTTTGGTGGTAGAAAATTTGTGCTAATGAAGGCTGGAAATCAAACATGAGGCTTTACCTGGTCGGTGTGCTATAATAAGTCATCTCATCTACAGTGTAGATACAGTTTAGAGGTTATAGTGTTGGATATATAATAAGGGAGTAACATGGAAATCTTATATATGTCTTGGTATCGACTGGAAGGTGATTGTTATGTCTGGCTGTGCTGGGGAGAATGAAAATATTTTTGCCATGGAGGATTTCCAGGTCGTTAGCTTAGCTTATCGTGTTTTGGATGTCAGATGGAGGTTATCTTCTCCCACTGTAGATAATGTTTACTGCAAAAGTAGTTCCGGGCGAAGCATTGAGAGATAAGTTTAGTTTAACAAAGTTCTTTGTGCAACTTTTCCAAAATTTGCAAGAATGCATGATCTTTGCTTTTTTAATGAAGGCTGCAATGGGTTAATAGTGTGGTTCTTCAAATGATGACACTTATACTTCTACTACTGGTTAAATCACTGCAGGAAAAATATGATTTAGTGATTTTTTTTATAAAAAAATTATGTCGAAAAGAAATGGTACACTTAATAAACATCACGAGAGCAGAGTCACTAGTTTTTGACAATGTTTTAAATAGTGTCATTATAAAATATACATAATTTGACGCTCATATTATTCAAAAGATATTTCAAAAATTTATATTATTCAAAAAAACATATTTTTTTTTCATTTTATCCTTTTAATAAAATTAATATTTTTATTTTCATCTACATGTAATATTTTTTTTTCTTATTAAATTATTTTTTTTTCTCCTAAATAAATATTGATCGAGTTTAAACCATTGGTACTGGTCTTTCAAAATAAGTATCAATGTGATGGTCTTGGTAGACTAGTACCAATATAGTATTGATTTTTTAGAGTATTAAATTATGATATTTATTTTTTAGGTCAAAATTTATTGATAAATCTAGAGAGCTTCGATTGAATTTTAATTTCTATAAATTTCTTCAGTATTTTAGAATTCAAATATATCTTTTTATTATTATTTTTTTAAAAATAAACATCATATTTTTAATACATCAAAAAATTAGCACCATCATGGTGCTGATTTTTTAGGTGTTAAATTATGATATTATTTAAAAAATAAATTAAAAATAACATAATTAGACTTTAGAATATTGAAAAATTTATAAAAATTGGAATTAATTCAATCGAAACTTTTTAGGTTCATCAATGAATTTTAATCAAAACATATTGATAGATCTAGAGAGCTCCGATTGAATTAATTTCAATTCCTAAAAATTTCTTCAATATTTTGGAGTTCAAATATGTTTTTTTTAAATTATTTTTTAAAAAATAAACATTACAATTTAACATACTAAAAAATCAATACTATCATGATATTGATCTCAGAAGATTAATATCAACAACATCAATGATTTAAATTTTATCAATATTTGTTTAGGAGAGAGATTTTTTTTTTATTTTGTCAAGAAAAAATAGAAAAAAAAATTTTAAGTAATATAAACTATTAAGATAATATAAAATATTACATGCACTCTTTCATAAATTATCTTAAAATACACATTGCATTGTCAAACTAGTGACGCCATAGTGTTGCAGCTTGATGGTGGTGTTAAAAAAAATGATTAATTAAATTGGATAAAATTGGATTTAGAAGTTTTTCATCAATCACTAGAATAAATCAGGAAATACTAATAAAAATTTATTCAAATAGCTAATATTTTTAAATTTATTTTTCACGATAAAAAATATTTCCTATAATATATCATAGTTAAGATTAAACCTTAAATTTTTTAATTATCTATTAAAAAACTTAATTATTATATCATTGCCCATGTTAAACTAACTAGATAAAAAAAAAATCAGATCTTTATTTTTAATTAAATATTCACACCGATCGGTGTGAATACTTTTAAGAGATCATCGACCGTTACGAGGGCACACATTTTTAAGAGATTAATACGAGAAAGAAAAAATAGATTAGATTTTTTTAAAAACAAGATATATGATTTAAAAGATTATAATCAATATAATTTTAAATTTAAAATGGAAGTTTTTTTTAAAAAAAATAAATATAAATAATAGTAAATATTAAAAATCATGGACCAAATAAAATTTGAGGCCTTAGGCCTAGCCTTAAAGCACACTGCTTTAGCGTAGACAAATATAGAAATTTAGATTAGTATTGTAGACATTTTAGCGTCTTGATTAGTGTCATAATTTTGCAACATTTTAGCATTGTATTTAATGACATTTAGAGCTGTAAATTTACAACACTTTAGGGTTATTAAATAAATAACACTGCAGCTTTGACATTGGTATACATGTTTTTATTAAATTCTCTTTTCATTTGTACAATTATATATTCACAAATAAAATTATCAATAGAATATAATGATATTTTTCAACTGATACACCCGTAATAAATAATTCATGATTGAGGATTCATAAAGCCCGAGAAGCTGGGATATGTGGGCATAGCCATAGGATGAATTTATCTAGATCGAGTCCAAAATGAGGAGGAATATATGATGTTCGAATGCTTCATAATGAGAATATAGTGCTCGACACTCGGGACTTAGATATATGAGAGCTCGGGATCATTTGGTGCTCGACACTCGACACTTAGGTATGTGAGAGCTCGAGATCGTTTGACACTCAGCACTTGGGACTTGAGCACGAGAGATTTGAGGAATGATTGTGGACTAGAACTTGACTTAGAGATGAAGCATTTTAGGAAGGGGCGACCAGTAATGAAGGCGAATGTTAGTCGTTACGAAGGAATGAATGTTAGGGTCGTTAAAAGAAGACAGACATTAATGGAGGTCGGTGGTCGTTGTAGAAGGAATATCATAATGAGAAATTATTATTCGATAGAGAAGATAAAAGGAGATTGGTAATCTGAGGGCATGATTTGGTTTCTCTAATAATCTCTTTCACTCCAAAGCATTACTATTTTCTCTTTCGCAAAGTTTCATTTAAGCATTGAAACCGGGATAGTTCGGCTCCCTCTGACCATGTGTGTTGACTTTGAGCAAGAACCTATTCGCTAAACTAGGAGACAATGTACTTGATAGTGAACATCCAAACTTCACCGTAACATAATTGACGTTATCCGTGAGAAACTTGAGACTAAGACATTGATGATGGTTGCACATGTCATAGCACTCGTCCCGCATCTCTACTTTGAAGGAAGCCCCTTTGGATTGCAATTAGTTGGTGTAGTTGATCCGGGCGATGATCGAAGAGGTACTCCAATGCCAAAGTAGTCCAAGAGATCATCATGCAGTTGCAAAGGATTGAGGATCGCCACTAGGGGATGAGAATGATACTAGATGAAACCCTCATAGCAGCCCTTCCTCGCCAATGCTCCGGTTACTCCAAGAAAGGCATGAGGAGGAAAGGTCCTCTAAGAACAGAACACGGAGGAAACCCACTCCGTTCACGTAAGACATTTTGGTAGAGTTACCCCTCATTTTTGTTCTCCACAAGTGGAGGAATATGATGGCTTTACCAATCCATAAGAGCATCTCTTCCGTTTTGAGAATGCAGTCCTACTTCATAAATATTCAAACTCTATCAAATTTCGCATTTTTGTGACGACCTTGGTTAGCCCGGTACAATAGTGGTTTAACACCCTTAGGCCTCATTCCTTGGTCTCATTTGAGGAATTATGCTTCATTTTCTCCCATCGTTTCACCTGCTAAAAAAAGTACTAGTAGACGTCAGTCAACCCATTCAATTTGAAATAGCAACTGGCAGAGGCTTGATGCGTGCTAACCACAAGTGCACGATCGTCATCAAGTAGTAAAATTATCGTCCTTAGGGATCGTGGAGTTGAATACCAGTTTACGTGCAACATAAGACTATCTAGATGAATCGAGTTTGAGAGAGTTGTTATTGTAGGATCAAAAAGAGCGGTAGAGGGGGGGGGGATAGCGCGTGTTGCTTTTTCATGTTTTTTGAAGTACGTAGAAAAAATAGAAAAGAAGAACTAATAAAAATGGCACATTTGTTTTTTTACTTGGTTCACAACCCGTGCTGCTAGTCCAAGGTTTGCAGTCGTTGACTGCTTTCGATGGACAATCCACTAAAAATCTCCTCCTCTGAACAATGATTCAGAGGCAAAGATTCATATTTTACAAAAGCAGAAAAACGGTAATACATTTATCGTTCCTTACAAATTAAAGCATGAAAAGATGAAAGAAATAAGAATACAAACAACTTTAAGGATCCAAGGTCGAGCGAGGTTGTCGGAGCAACACGTGGGCGTTGTGTCAAAATTTTGGAGCAAGACGAGAGTAGAAAGATGGTCACAGATGATTTTTTGAGGCTGTTGTCCGCAACTTCTTTTATAGCCCTTCCTGGTCGCCCGTATAGCCTCCAGACGACCCTAGCTAGGCCTCATCCAATCCGACTCCGTCGTGACTTTATCCATTTCCGGGCGCTTGTATCTTGTCCGGTCGCCTGGAGTGCGCTGGTTCCAATCACTTTGCTGATCTCAAGTCCCTACACCACAGAGTTAGCCCAATAATATAATATGAGTAAGTTGGACAGTTCCACCTGTCTTGATCTCGACTTAGGATTTCCAATGAAACCCTTCGGTCGGATCGATGCCTACTGTTCCCTCAACGGGAATGTGTCATCACCATTCTTCCTTTCAAAAGAATCTCTCCACTCAGGAGAGTTTACTTGACTTGACAAACATCCGGTCCTTTAGATCTATTTGGACTTCCTGCTCAGTATATGATCCTCTGACCCCCAGGACTTCCTTTCGATGTTTGGTCCTTGCTGACATATCAACATGCTAGACGTTCGGTCCACTAACCTATCTTGACTTCTCGCCTGGTGTCCTCAATCTGCCAAGTCTTCTGCCTAGTATCCGATCCAGCTTGTTAGGACTGAAGGAATATAGATATCTCCACAATGGTATGATATTGTCCACTTTGGGCCTAGGCCCTCATGGTTTTGCTCCTGGACTTTACCCAAAAGGCCTCATACTAATGGAGATGTCTTTCCCTTATAAGCCCATGATCTTTCTCATGTATTTTCAATTTGGGACTTTGTTTGCAACCTTGCAACCCCAACAACTCATTATGCTATCAACTAATTGATATTCGCATAAACATCAGGTTGTTGACACATTAACAAGTATACATCAAATGTATATCACCCAACTTAACCTATATCCACGTTGACCTTGGCGTTGGCACAACAAATCAACGTTTCAAGTTTAAACCAACCCGTTAATCATGAGATCGTATCTCTATGGTTCGAACATATTTAATTTTAGGTTGAGCTTGGTGTTAGTCCAACAACTCAAATAAAAAAATCAAACTCTAGTTCTTACCATATTAACGGAAGGTGTATGCTTTAATATTTTTTGTAAGGAATTTATGTCTCATCTTCTTTTTCATGCAAATGTGCTACTTACATGACATCACACGCATGACATATATGATGACACGACATATCACATGCAGGACATAATTACATCTAATCATGACAAAATTATAAAAATTAATTAATGCAACTACATAGCATACAATATGGCATGATGATGTCATAGTTGTCATAATATTATTTATAAATAAAATATGATTAAGAATTTGATTTCTATAAATCAATATTCCTTTAATTAAATTAGAAAATAAATTTTTAAAATTTAATTACATATTTTATCTAGGAAATAATTCCCAATCAAGAGAATCTAATTAATTAGGAAATAATTCCCTAATTTTAAATCTCCTAACTAATTAGAAAATTTATAATTAAATTTTTTTAATTAATTCAAAATCTTTCAAAATTAGAATTTCAAAAACTTTTCAAAATTGAAATTTCCTAACAAATTAGAAAACTTTCCAAATTGAAATCTTTTAGTAAATTCAGAATCTTTCCAAATTGAAATTTCTAAATTTTATAGAATATTTCCAAAACGAATTTTTCTAAAATATTTCATAAACTTTCCAAAAATAAAATTTCCTCACAAATTAGGAAAATTTTCAAAACTGAAAATTCTTAATAAAATAGGAAAAAAAATCCAAAAATAAATTTATAACCAACTACGACTCGTAAAACCTTTTTATGATTTTGTTGGGTAGCCCGACACAGATGCATGCAATTGACATATTTCCAAAACAATGCGTAGTGGATATAAACATAATAAATCCTAATTTATTACAATACACACATCTACGCATGTAAGATACAACACATGCAAACATAATCGTAATATAATTTTTTTATGAAAAATTAAATTAAACTATTTAATTTAATCATACATACGAGTTTGTTATCGAACCTTATATAGAGCATTTGCTAGCCTCACAAAGCTAGCCTGTTACGTAATCAACCAAGCGATGTTATCTAACCTCGTCTCTATTCGTATCCATGCCAAGTTCCTTCAAGATGACTTCGCTGAGTACAAGTCTCGTCTTCTCTTCGTTTCTAGCCGAAGGTGGCTGACGACGTGAGAGAACCACACTCGTTTGTACCCGATGGCTAGAAGCAACCCGATGACACAAACGAAGGGGCGGCCAAAGGAAGACTCTCCTCCCTTGTGTGGTCAGCGGTTAGGGAAGCACCTCCCTTGGAGGTGGCCGGCGGCAAGACTCAAGAACAACCCCTCCTTTACTTGGTGTTGGCCGGTGGCAAGGGACTTCTCCTAGGTGGCCAGCGGGTAAGAGAGGATAGGGAGAAAGAGAAGAGACTTATTTTTGGAAAACCTAACTTTTAGGTTTAATAAAAACTCATTAGATTAATTCTCTCCCGATGGGAGAGTATTTATAATCTCTTCTCTATAACTTGGGGAACAAGTCATTTCCTAAGCCCAACCCATTAAGCCTCAACCAAAAACTTAACCCATTAAGCTCTTGGTTTGGTTCAAGACTAAACCACTTGGTTCAATAATCAAACCAAACCAATTTGGTTCATTATTAAACCAAAGAGTGTCCATTTGGTTTCTGGTTATGTTGGTCGTCTATTATTAACCATTAATTATGGAACGATCATTGGTGACACCTAATATTACATCATGATCCCTAATTGATCAAAAAATCATAGGTTGATTCTAGAACGATTTCTGAATTTTTCAACAGCTATAATGAGTCGTGGCTCGTTCCTTTCACTCATCTTATACTCACTTGGTTCAGGACATAGTCTATGTGTCAGTCCCCGCTAGGCTGACTACGTCACACCTATCCCAAGTTATACTTCCTTGTCCTGTGGATTCAAATTACTCAAACATATGTCCAACAGTCCTGTACTCTTGACATGTAATGCTTTAGCCAAAGACTTCGAGTAATAATCCTGACAAGCGGTCGTAGGGTATATATCTCCTTGTAAGAAGTGGTGAATCTTTTGTTGGCTATTCAATCACCTTTGACACTTCGACTTATACCCAATCATCTTAGGTCCATACCTCCTTGGAGATGCTTGCTTAAAATGTCAAAATATTAGTCTCTATGACCAAGATGACTTGAATACCTCAAGTCGAAAGAAACCCGTACTTAAGCTGTAATGAGATCTCACAGATTTGATGATGTCCAAACTCATCAATTCATCGACTAGGGATAGTTTCAATACATTTATAATTATACATGTAGAGATATTCACTAGTTGTGATCTAATCACAAGTTCTCTCATGCTATGAATTGTATTCACTAGCTGCAATGAGATATTCACTAGCTGCAATGAGATCTTTATTGACATATCTATATATGTAGAGAATCATATGAAGTCTCATGACACGTCACTCCAATGAACTAATTACCATTAACTAGCATCCACGTTTAACTCTCGACATCCCAATATCTCCAGCCAGTGAGGAGCGACTGCTTGGACAAGCTAAGGAGTATAACTCATATTAGTCTCACAGAATTGATGATGTCCAAACTCATCAATTCATCGACTAGGGATATTTCAATACATTTATAATTACACATGTAGAGATATTCACTATTTGTGATCCAATCACAAGTTCTCTCATGCTATGAATTATATTGTGGACATTTAGTAAATGAGTTTAAGATCCAATCATACAAATAGAGAATGTGTACTAAATTAGTGAAACTTTATTTATCAAATAAATAATTACAAATCATAAAGCGATTGTCTTAAGACACCTCTCAAATATAACATCTCTCCCCTCTCCTCCCTCTCTTGTCGTCGAACACCAACACCACAAAGAAGGGATCTCCTTGGTCCACCGGGCCCTCACCTCCGGCCAATATGTCCCTGGAGAAACAACTTTGGCCAATCACCACAATTCCAAGCAACAAGAATGGGCTGACAGAATATGTCCGCCAACGCCGCAGCCCCTTTCCGGCCCCTCCGACCTCCATTTTGGTGAGCAATTATTTTTATTGGACTACCAAAGCCTTGGGGTACTTGATTCCTCTTCAGAAGCAAAATACAGAGTCGGACAATGAGGAAAAAGGCACAAACAACCCCTTTTTCTGGCCATATAGCAGCCCTCTTGTTCGGTTGCTCTCTCCGTTTGGTGTCATCTGGTTGCGTATGCCATCGGGCACCAAACTCTATCTTCGTACATAACGCTAGTACCTTTCACAAGGATTAAACTCGTGACTTATGAAATCATCTTGACGATCACTCGGCGTGGATATGAATATGGGCAAAGTTTCGAGAGTGTCACTTGGTTGATGCCCTTTCCACTTTGCATCATCCGTTAGGTATACCTAGAATAAATTTATTTCCATAAATTTTTTATTATGCGATCATGTCTAGCATGGATGTATCTTTGTATGCATGTGATGTGCGTGTTGTAATAATTAGAAATTATTATTATTATTGTCTTCTGCTATGTGCGTTTATGAAACATGTTTTAACATGCACCCACATTGGGCTCCCCAACAAAAGCAAGACCTGAATCTAACACAATAAATACTTTGTTCTTGAAATGGAACAAATAAATCAAATCAAATAATAATTTGAGTCAAGCCCAAGCCAAATTCCAATCCTAATTACAACTAAATCAAACTCATATCTTATCCTAGACCTTAAAACAACTTAAATAAAATATTTGTTTCAAAAATGTCTTTGTAGAAAGGTTTCAGCACAACCCGCCTATCGTTTTTCAATGACAACAATTTTTCCTATGGAAAAATAGGATGGAATACTATCTCATGAATGAGATATAAAACTATCTAATAGTAAAACAAGGCTTTGAACTATCTACAAATGATGATGGGTAGTCAGTCCATTACTTCAACTAGATAAGCGAAAACAAAAAAAAGGCTTAAGCCAATGCTAGAGCCACAACTACATTGTAGTGCAGACTAATATAGGAACAACTGACCCAAGTGGGCCTTTCAATAGCACTAATTTTTTTTTTGGGAAAAACTGATTGACCTACATGAAGGCTCAGCTGACTCATGAACTGATTAAAAGGACTTGCTATTAAGTCATATCTAAAACATCCAAATGAAAGAGGATGAAACAATAAGTTAGCTTCATAGTCACTTTAAAGAAATCTTTAATGACATTCATGCAATCAGTAAACAAGTCAATAATCATGACTTGATTAGGTACACACTTAAGGTTGTGGGCATTTCTAAGGACAACCTTGTGGACATCAATGGTTGGTGCTTACAAAGTATCCAAGGATCTTTCTGTCATTAAAATAGATGAATTCATTTATGATTTTGAATTATATGAGTAGTTTAATCTTAATCATAAAGAGAAGGGTATAGCTTTAATTGTAAGAAAATCAAAGACAAAATCCAAACCTAAAGAAAAGACCGAATTATAATACAAGTCTAAAACAACAACTGATGAAAATAATCTATCTTCTAAAGTAGCACATCTAGTTAAAAGAATGATCTGATGAAAGAAATTCACACGAAGATTTGTAAAGAAAGAAATCTCTAACAAAGACCTAGCCAACGTACAATGTTATGAATGTAAAAAGAAAGGATACTTCAAAACTGACAATCCATTTCTAAAAGAGAGAGAAAGGGAACCAGAAAAGAAGAAGAAGAAGAAAAAGGCACTGAAAGCAACCTAGGATGAGTCATCATCAGAATCTGAATCAGACTCAGACTACGTCAACCTTGTAGCACTAACCGCGATCCAAGAAGCTTCAAGTTCAGAGTCTGAGTTAGACTACAACTCAACATTAGATTCAGATCTAGCTAGCAACTTAGATGAGTCAGCTGACAAGGTAATAGATCCTTTACTCAAAAAATTATATGCTATTGTCGCTTATTTGACTAAAACTCTGGCTCAATACAAGTCTAAAGTTAAGAATTTACTTAAGGAGGTCAAATACCTTAAGAAAAAATCTTACTCAGACTTAGTGACTCAGGTTAGTTAAATCAGAACCTCAACTCTAGTGTCAAAACTTAAGGAATAGAATTCTGATTTGAAAGACCAAGTCAATAAGTTATAGTCAACCTTGAGTAAGTTCACATCTAGGTCTAAGTATTTAGGTATGATGCTTGGATCCAGACGAGCTGCATACAACAAGACTGGACTTGGATTTAGTTTGAATCATAATCATGTTTCCTATCTTACCTTAGTCAAAAGACATGCTAAAAATAAACTTGCTTGGGTTCCTAAATCATGCTTGATTAACCAATTAGAAAATAAATGTTATTGGGTACCTAAACAACACATACATGTGATTAATGCTAGTGTTTGCTATGTTAACCCAATTGCAAGACTGAAATCTATTAAAGCGCCAACTTAGGGGGAGCTACTTTAGCTGTTAAACTAGGATTATTTCAAATCATGTCTACATATTTATTATTTTTAAATATTTTTTCAAATATTTTTCCTTTTCTTGATTAATATCATATTTTATTCATGCTAAATAGACTTAGCCTAGTCTCTACCATAGACTGCATACAACTATAGATTTAAGCACCCAACATCTCACAAACACCTTAGGTTTAACATGTTTGTATTTGTGAAACATAGAAAGGTATGAGATGCTTAGGACTTTGCATTGATTTCGAATTCTTTTATTTGTGCATCAATATGAATCGAGGCTTAAAACTTTCACATTGATCAAGTTAGTAATTTTTCCTATTTACAGTTTAATTTTCATAAAATGAAGCTGGAAAACTCTTACCTAACATGACCAATAGATTAAAAAGCTCCTATCCTATCGATAGTCAAGCTCGAAATCAAATTAGACATTTCAAAAAGGATTTTTCAAAAAGTTATTTTGATATTAAAACTTATACTTTCAAAATCCTATTTTTTAATTCCTGTTAACGTATATTTTGATATATTTTTATGCTTAAGCTTAGGGATTGATTGAACTTAAAGGAATTTTTTTTTCTTCTTCTTGGACGCCCGAACGATGTATAGGCACCCGAGAAATGACCCACAAAAAATTCAATGGATTTAACCAATTCCAATAAAAATTATTTTATTCTGGTCAACCGCTCCACCCCCTACCCCTCCCCTTGGTGACTCGAAAGACCTTTTTATAAAGAACTATGGCCAAACGCCAAACTCTCACCCCAAAACTTGTTTCTCTCCTCAAACCTCAAACCTCAAATCTCTGTCGTATTCATGTTCGTGTTTGAACCAGTTTCTCAAATTCAAATTCAAGGACTACTCAAATCATCATATATGTTAGGTACAATAGATAAAAATAATAAAATAATAGGCATTGACCGAGGAATAAGTTTAAAGAAATTTTTGGGGATTTTTAGATATTTTTTGGATTTAATTAGAGCTTTTTAGAGGAGTTCACAAGGATATAAATAATAGGCTTTGGGGAGTCTGTTTGGAATATCAATTTTATTGGGAGTTGGTTAAAGACATTAAACCTAAAGTTGGAATTGTTTGACCAAAGTTGGAAATAATGAAACTTAATTTGAGTTATTAAAACCCTAAGTTGGGTTAATTATAAAGACCAATGTTCCATTCCTTTGTTTTCAATCTTTCATCGAGATCGAGTTTTTCTTCTCTTCTTCACTCGAGCACTCCCATCTTCACCGAGCGATAGCCGCCGGTATCTCCTCCTCCGGTAACTCAGCCGAAAAAAGAAGACCAGGCCGCAGGCATCCTCTACCCACCGACCATCCTTCTCCTTCTCCTTCTTCTCCTTCTACCTTGATTGCGTGAAGACCCCAAATAAATCACCGCTCTTCTCCAACCAGCCATAGCTACCCCATCAGCCAGCCATCAGCAGCATCTAAGCAGCGATCGGAGGGCCAAACTCTGACCCTCTTCCCTTCTGGAGTTCAGTAGACAACCTCCCTTTGAATCAGCCAGATCAGATTATCTAAGGCATCCATATCAGGATCCAACAACCTAAAAAGAGGAGGAGATTGTCGATTGAGGTACTGGAGGTTGGTTGCAGCTTGATTCCGGCTAATCCACAATCTCCGGGCAACTTTTAAAATTCGACTTTTGCTATATGGCCACACTATTCCGGTCAGATCTGGCCATCCTGGGTTCTATTTCTCTGGCCACAGTTGTTTTAGTCCAACTTTGGCTTCTCTGATGTCTTCCTTCTAATCCAATCAGATCTTGTTTCCGGCCATCTAGGTTGTTCTGAATTATTGTTGTCAATTTCGGTCGGCCACCACCAGTACTATGGAGTTGGAATTGTTGATGGGGTAAGACTTGTTGATGTTGTGTTGATTTAGGGTTTTAACTTGTATTGATGTTTGTGAATTGCTTGGAGGATTGGATTTGTGGTCTCAAAGATGAACAACTGATGAAGGTCCCTTAGCATGAGATGAGAGCAATGTTCAAGAGCAATTATGAGTTTGTGATGGCTCAGTAATTGTCAAGCATTGGTTTTTATAATTGAGGAATTATTAAGGTAATGAACTCCCTTACCTGAATAGCCCAGTTAGCATAGTTTCATTTTATATCTAAATTGAATTTTATAGATTTAGTTTAGGTAATTGATATGTGATTAGACCTAATTGATAGGATGGTGAAGTTTAAAGAG
>JBBUKS010000113.1:3412617-3427211 GCA_038050645.1 Hedychium gardnerianum | reverse complement strand
TAACAATAAGACTTAACTTTGAACCTTTGATAACATCAAAACATAGGTTTGATTCTGGTGCTCCCTGCACCAACAATTTCTATTTAATTAATTAGTGTGTCTTTGCTAAGTTAGTAACAAGAGAAATAAATTTTTGATTTGTAGGTTATTCACCCCTTCTAGCCGTTCCACTCGATCCTACATGTGGTATCAGAGTTCAACCGCCTTAGAATGACTAATCACCGACTAAAGCAACAATGAAGATGGTCGGATCAAGCATCTACCCACAAAAGTTCGAGGGGGAGTTCACGCTTTGGAAGCGTCGTATGGAGATATTTTTCAAAACCAATTTTGATATTTTATTAACGATTAAATATGCTTTTAAAGCACCCAAGGACGAGAATGGAGAAGAAAAGGAAGAGCACCAATGGAACAAAAAGTAGTAGATCGAGTTCATGGAAAACGATAAAGCTGAGTTCCATCTTTTGAGCATACTATCGTCTCAAGAAGTAAACTGGATTGACACCTATAACTCCGCCAAAGAACTCTGGTTGAAGTTCCTAAAGCTGCATGAAAGAACCTTGAAGGCCAAACTAACAAGATGAGATTTGCTAAGAAATCAGCTAAGCAACCTCCGAATGGAAAAGGAAGAAACGATTGCTTAACTACACACCAAGCTAAAGGAGTTAATCACAGGACTCAACAACCTGGATGAATTGGTAAAAAATTGACTCACTTAGATATGTTTTAAATGCTTTTCCAAGAACTTAGCAATGGAGTTCAATAGTCGATTCCTACTATATTTTGAAAGATCTAGAGGTAAGTACATTAGAAGAATTATTTTCTACTTTGGAATTACACGAGTCTCGATGTGCAAGATTAAAAAAAGAAAATGAGCTGAATCAGAACCTAGCGCTAAAAGCCAAAAAGAATGAACTAGATTCAGAGTCATCCCTCGACGAAAATAAAGAAGCATATATGGTAAGAAGGTTCAATAAGTTTTTTTAGAACAAATAAATTTAATGAGAAACAGGTCGTAAAATTGAGAAAGGGGACAAGAAGAGTTAAATGCTACACTGTGATGAGGAGGGTCATATCAAGGATAACTGTCTCAAACTAAAGAACAAAAGGAAGGAGAAAAGTAAACCTTCAAAGAAAACTAGAAACAACAAAAATCTCAAAGCCACATAGAGCGACTCATCTTTAGAAGAGTCCGAAACTGAGAAATACGCTGGAATAACACTAACGATTAGCTACAAAGAGGAGAGCATCGATGAAGGGGGAGTCACTTCAGAAGAAAGCATAAATGAAGGAGGAGCGTCAAACTACGAGTCTAATACGGTAAGTGAAGTGCGTCTTCTATCTCCTAATCAATTGTATGATGACATTAAAATGATGTTTATGTCATTATGCAAGTTAAGAACCAAGTATGTATGTTTAAAGAAAATTTGCATTGATTTGAAATATAATTAGTAAATGCATGTCCTCTAGCGTAATTTGATAAACTGAAGATTGAAAATGCAAAATTGAAAGATCAAATAGAAATGTTAGAAAATGATGTTATATGCTCAAATTCAAATTATTTACAAATCCCAAACTCTAGATATTATGGAGGACTAAATTGGTATTTATGAAACTATAGAGGGCAAATAAGAAAAGTGTCAAAATTTGATATTCCTAGAAAATACTTGATAAATCCAATAGGTAGAAATTTACTTTAGGTTTCAAAATCTGTTCTAGCCTATTAAATTATCTCCATTTGCATACTAGAATCTAATTTGTTTGAATAATTAACATTATTGAAAAATCATTTTCATAACCTTTTTGTTCGTTTTTTTTGGATTTAATTTTTTTTGTGATAAACACATATGTTATCTATTATTAGAAAAAAAAATTGAAAAATTTCGACCATTACATAATTTTTTAAGATTTATTTTAACAAAAATTAAAATTTTAAAATTAAAAATTTTTGGAGATTGATTTTTGAAAAACTTGATTTTTTGGCAGGTAACCATTATATTTTGAATGTTCATAAAAATAAGCAAGTTGTTTTGACATTGAAATATGTTTTTAAGTATTTAATTTAAATTTTCCAATTTATATAAAGAAAAATATTTTCTCATTATAAGAAAAACAATTTTTTTATGAATTTTTTTTCAAAGATAAGTTTGATTATGTTTAACATTGATAAAAAAATTTAGTATTTTTCAAATGTTACAAATAATTTTTAATTTTTTTGGAAAATCTGAAGTTTAATTCTTAAAAATTATTTTGTTTGAAAAATAATTGCGGTAAAAATAAACATACTTGCATTCTATATGTATATCCTTTATAAAAACTTTCACATTTTTTTCTATTATTTATGATTTTCCCCATATTTTTGATGTGATTAAAGGGGAAAAACTAACGTGTTAAGTTAAAGGGAGGACTTGATTGCAAAATTTCTATTTTGATTGTAAAATTTGTTTTTTATATGTAATTTTTTGTTTGATTATCCTAACTTAAACTCGAGTTGATGCACAGCAAAAAGGGGGAGATTATAAGTACTCCGGGTTAGTTTTGATGTTGATCAACTGAGTTAAGTTAGACCTTGTATATTTAATGCCTTATGTCTAAGTGTGCAGGGACTTAGGAACACAAGAAGTTGAGCGAAAGATGCAGCGAGCGAGAAGGATGACATGGGAAGGGAGCCGACGAGCTCGGTGCATCCGAGGGACAAGGAGCTGCAAAAGAGTATACTGGTGGAGTGAGAAGGACACAAGCGGTGTGTTCGAGGGACAAAAAATCGGGAGGAAGTCTGCTCGAAGAGAAGGTCGGAGTTGGGTTCGAGTGAACTCAACTTCGGACGACCGGAGCATCACCCAAGCGAGTGGAACATAGAATGATCAATGTTGAAATTGACCATTCTATGATGACTCGAGGCGCCTCGGATGCATTGGAGGTGCCTCGAACTCCATCCATTGGAGCTGCCTCGGATGCTAACCATTGGAGGTGCCTCGGACGACTCGAGGCACCTCGGACGCACAGAAAGCTTTTACGAAACGGATAAGCAGCCGAGACCACGTCAGTCGACTTGAGGCGCCTCGGATGGTCCAAGGCACCCCTAATTCACTAGATCAACAGAAAGACCGTTATGACGAGGATAAACTTTGCCCCATTGTAGGCGCCCCAATCAACCGAGGTGCCTCGGATGGTGCCACGTCAGCACAACGACCATTTTGACCAGAACTCTATAAAATAGAGTTCTTACTCACTGTTTAAGATAAGACACTTTGTATTTTCATTCCAAGTTTTTCTTTTTCAAGTTTGTGCTTTCAATTGTGTAAGGGGCTTCTCCGCCTCCAACCCTTGTCAAAGAAGGAGTTTTTTTAGTGTGCTTCAACCTACCTTGGATTAATAATCACCTAGTCTGTAACCAAGTAAATTTCTCTGCCTCTTATTTATTTTATGTTATTTCTATTTAATTAATTAGTATGTCCTTGCTAAGTTAGTAGCAAGAGAAATAGATTTTTGATTTGCAAGCTATTCACCCCCTCTAGCAGGTCCACCCTATCCTATAGTTATTTGACCCTTTTAAGAAAGGTTCTACAAAGAGGAAGACAAAGACTCGAAAAAGAGAAGAAGAAGGCTAAGAAAGAAGAACCGGATCCAAAGGGCCAAAGTCACCACTGTGGAAAGATGGGACATTGGAGAGAAACTGCAAGATTTATCTTGAGTCTCGAAGAAGAATAAGGCATTAATGCTTCATCTCCTTCAGGTATCTTCATTATTGAGTCATACTATTTCTTCAAACACTTAGGTATTGGATACAGGGTGTGCTTCACACATATGTAATGACATACATGAGCTAAGAAATAATAGGCGACTGGTTAAAGGAGAATCAAATTTGTAAGTTTGCAATGGAGCAAAAGTTGTGGCTATAGCCATAGGAACTTTTTTTTTGTTGAAACTCCCTACTGGGCTAGTTTTGAAATTGGATAATTGTTATTATATTCCTTCATTAATAGAGAACATTGTTTCTATTTCTTGCTTAAATAGAAAAGGTTTTCATCTAATTTTTAGTAACAATTATTGTTATATAACTTTGAATGATGTTCTTTATAGGACTAGAACGTTATGCAATTAGATCTATACAAGAGACATATCCAATGACATATTCAATATTGAAACGAGCAAAAAATGCGCTCGAAGAGACAATCAATTAACCTCTTACACGTAGCATTGTCGCCTTGGCCATATAAGCAAGAAACACATGACTGAATTGCAAAAGATTAGCATTTTGGAATCTTTTAAATTATAATCATTTGATACATGTACTTTATGCTTAAAAGACAAGATGACTAAGTTATCTTTTAAGGAAAAAGGTGAATAAGAGAATGATGTACTGGGCCTTATACATACCAATGTATGTGGACCCATGTCAACTCATGCACGAGGAGATTATAACTACTTCATTATCTTTATCGATGATTACTCATGATTTTTGTATATGTATCTGTTAAGATACAAGTTTGAGGCTTTTGAAAAGTTCAAAGAATTTAGACATGAAGTAGAAGAAACAACTTGGCAAAAGTATCAAAATACTTTGATCAGATCGAGGTGGCGAATACTTAAGCCAAGTGTTTTTGGATTATCTCAGGGACAATGACATATTATCTCAATGGACTCCACCTTACACACAACACCACAATGGTGTGTCAAAGAGGTGAAACCAAACCTTATTGGACATGATTAGGTCGATGATGAATCATGCAAATCTTTCCAAATCCTTTTGGCGTTACACACTAGAGACAACTGTTTACTTGCTAAACAAGGTCCTGACTAAGGTAGTCTCTACTAATATATATGAGATATGGAATGATAAGAAACCTCATTTATCTTATTTGAAGATATGAGGTTGTCCTGCTTATGTGAAGAGGACTATATCAGATAAGTTAAATGCTAAGTCTGATAAGTGTCTATTTATTAGTTACCCTAAGGAAACTAGGGGTTACCAATTCTATTATCCCTTAGAACAAAAGATATTTGTTTCAAGGCATGATGTATTCCTAGAGAAAGAGTTTCTCTTACAGGAAAATAGTGGGAGTAAGGTTGAACTTGGGATAGTTCAAGAGACTCCAATAGATATCGAAGAGATCCCTAATCAAAAACCACAGCAAATTACTCATAAAGATGAGGTAACAACTTAACCAGTTGATACACCACATCTTCGTAGATCTAGTAGGATACATCTAATTCCCGAGAAATATGAATTTCTCATAAGTGAATCGAAAGATATGTTGCTCATTGAGGATGAGGAGCCTACTAGCTATGAAGAAATTATGAAAAGTTTAGAAAGGAACAAATGATTAAAAGGCATGAAGTTGAAAATGAATTCCATGTATGAAAACCAAGTTTGAAACTTGGTGGACCTACCTGAAGGCATAACACCTATTGGGTGCAAGTGAATTTTTAAGAGAAAACCGATGGGGATGGTAATGTTATTACCTACAAAGCATGATTAGTGGCGAAAGACTATCATCAAAAATAAGGTATTGACTATGACAAAACCTTCTCACCAGTAGCAATGCTTAAATTCATTTAGATACTCCTATCCATAATAGCTCATCATGATTATGAGATATGACAAATAGATGTGAAAATAACTTTCCTCAATAGAAATCTGTCCGAAGATGTGTATATGATACAACCTGAGGGTTTCACATCTGTTGACAAAAATAAAGTATGCAAGTTTCAACGGTCTATTTATGGATTGAAGCAAGCATCCAGGAGTTGAAACATCCGTTTTGATGAGGTAATCAAAGAGTTTGATTTTTCACAAAATTTAGATGAACCTTGCATGTACATGAAGGTTAGTGGGAGTGCGGTCATGTTTCTAGTGTTATATGTAGATGACATATTGTTCATAAAAATGATGTGTTTGTTATACAGTCAATCAAAATTTGGTTGTCCAAAATATTCTTCATGAAAGACATGAGAGAAGCAACTTATATCCTAGGTATCAAGATATATTGAGATAGGTCAAGATGATTACTTGGTCTTTCATAGTCTACATACATAGATAAAGTGCTAAAACAGTTTAGAATGGATGAATCCAAGAAAGGTTTTCTTCCCATGAAACATGTGATTCACTTTTCGAAGTCTATGTGTGCGAGCACACAAGACGAGAGGATCCGCATGAGTCAGATCTCATATGCGTCAGCTATAAGATCAATCATGTATGATATGATATTAACTAGGCCTGATGTATCATACGCTATTAGTGTCACAAGCAGATATTAGTGGGATTTAGGGATGGATCATTGGGTGGCTGTCAAGGCAATCTTTAAGTACTTGAGAAGAGCTAAGGACTTGTTCTTGGTATATGGAGGAGGTAATATGATTATACGCGGGTATACTGATGCCAATTTTTAGACGAACAAGGATGACTCCAAATTCCAATCTAGATATATATTCATCTTAAATGAAGGCGTAATAAGTTAGAAAAGTTTCAAACAAGAAATCATTGTTAATTCTACCACTGAGCCAGAATACATTGCAGCTTCTGAAGTAGCCAAGGAAGTGACTTGGATCAAGAAGTTTATTATTGAACTTAGAGTGGTTTCGAGCATTGTTGAAGCATTACTGGTTTACTATGACAACAATGGGGTCATTGTATAGGCCAAGGAACTCATGTCTCATCAACGATCTAAACATATGCTTTATCGCTATCACTTGATCAGGGAGATCATAAGCAGGAAAGAAATATAAATTGAAAAAATTTCTACTAAAAGGAATCCAATAGATCCTTTAACAAAACATCCACCATAAAATAAGTTTGAGAGGCATGCAAAAGCCTATGGTATTAGATACCAAGGCAATTGACTTTAGGTCAAGTGAGAATATGTTGCATTTGAGAGGTGTCATAAGATAATCGCCTTAAATAATGTCTTATTTATTTGATAAATAAAGTTTACTATTTGAGTGTACATTCTATATGTATATGATTTAATTTTAAACTCAATTAATAAAGTCCACAATACAAAGCATAACATGAGAGACATTGTAATTGGATTATAATTAGTGAGTATCTTATCATGTATAATTATGTATGTATTAAAATCTTTCCTAGTCAATGAATTGATGAGACTGGACATCGTCAATTCTATGAGACTAGCACATGTTATACTCCTTGGTTTATCTAAGCATTCGATCCTCACTGACTTAAAATATAGGAATGTTGAGAGTTAACATGTGTATGCTAGTTAAGGATAACTAGTTCATTGAATGTGATCTACTATGAGACTTCATATGGTTCTTTACATGTCAATGAAGATCTCATTGTAATTCGAGTGTAGGTTTCCTTAGACTTGAGGTACTCAAGTCACCTTGGTCATGGAGGCTTATACTTTGACATCTTAACTATACATCTCCTAGGAGGTGTAGTTTTGAGATAATTGGGTATAAGTTAATATGCCCGAAGGTGTTTGAGTAGCCCACAGAAAATTCACTACTCTTTTTTATAAAGAGATGTATACCCTATGACCTCTTGTTAGGATTATTACTCATAAGTCTTTGGTTAAAACAAAACATGTTAAGAGGACTATCTTCTTGGATATGTGTTTGAGTAATTTGAATCCACAAGACAAGGAACTACAACTTGGGCTAGGTGTGACGTAGTCAGCCTAGTGGGGACTGACACATAGACTATGTCTTGAGTAAAGTGGATATAAGATGCATGAAAGGAACAGAAGCACTGATAACTGTAGCAGCTGAAGGGTTCAAAATATATTCTGAAGTCAACTGTGATTTTTCAGTTAATTGGGGGTCATGATGTACTATCAGGTATCACTCATGATCTATTCATAATTAATGATTAATTATGAATGACCAACATAATTGAAAACCTATTGGGTCACATGCACTATGAGTATATCTAAAAGACATAAATAAATTTGAGAATAAGATTCTCAGATAGATAGATTAAGTCTAGTTAGACCAGACAAAGGGCAAATATGGAGAGTATTTGCCACGCCGGAAGCGCTTTTGGACCATGCCTCTTGAAGGCGGGGTTTGCCTACTCATGCGACGTGAGTTTGGGTTTTAAGCCACGTCTCTTGCAGGCGGGTCGGGCCGGCTTATGGGGTATAAGTTTGGGCTTGTTTATCAGACCTTAATGAAAAGATATAAAAGACCTCTCCAAGGGAGAAAATTATTAAGTTTTTTTGTATTTTATTTTTCTTCTCTCCCCTCTTGTTGCTGCCGAACCCTAGGGGTACCGCTGCCCTCTCGTGCCGCCGCTACCCTCCCGTCGTCGGTTGCCCCTCCTGCAGTCGGCCACCCAGCCACCACCGGCAATTCCTTGCTGCCGCCCACCTCTCTCAGATTGCATTGCCTCCTTCCTTTGGCTAGTACCAAAACAGAGACGCTACTTGTGGCTTATGAAGTCGTCTTGAAGATATCTCGGTGTTGATACTAATAGAGGCAAGTCTTGTGAGGTTTACTAGGTGATTTCTTTTCATCTAATCATTGTTGAAAAGATATAACTTCTAAACAACCTCTTGATCTATGTTTATGTCTTGCACATGTATGATCTTGGTTATTTGAGATGCACGTAAAATTTTATGAAACTGTTTCACTTCCACTGTGTGTTTTGTCGAAAACACATGTATTTTGTCGAAAACACATGTATTTCATCGCTAAATTCCCAACATTACTTACCATCCGCATCAATGGTCTTTCAATTTTTTGATAATAATTCATGATACAATCATTTGATAAGTTACAAAGTATATTGTTTTCAATATATGTCACCAAAGAGTTATTTAACCATTGATCACCCATTTTGTTGTGAAGTCGATTCTTTACAATCTTCATAGCTGAAAATGCTCTCTCTACTGATGTTAAAAGCTTGTAAACTAATGGATATGCTATATCACTTCTATTTTCCACCATCAATCGAGTAATGTCACTCAATCCCTTCAAATTTGAAAACTTAATATTTGAGAGAACATCTATGATGAAAGTCTGAACTGATTTGAGAGTTCCAAAAGGTCAATATCAGAAAAATCTCTTGGATAGAATTCGGCTAATCGAATCAACTTTTGATTGTCAAAAGAAGCAAAAGAATTAGATGGATTTAAGCATGCAACACAAAGCAACAATTCATTGTTGGTCTCAATAAATCGACTAGTTAGCTCTTATAATTGTATATCAATGATAGTGTTGAATAATTCAACATGATAGTGAAGAAAATTTGTCATCTCTTCAATTATGCATCGCGATCTTCCTCGAGCTACAAATGTATCATCCATATTGGGAACATGAATAAAATGTTTCCCACAAAAATTAGATGCCACATCCAACAAAGAACGCCACCCATCATCCCTCATTGATTGAAGGCGTTGTTTAGAAATATCAACTAGTCTCATAACATTCTCAATATCTTGATCTTTCCTCTACAAAGCTTGTGACAACTCATTTGTTATTCCCAATAATGATTACATCAAATGAAGAGTAATCACACACTCAAAATATTGTATTGCCTCTAGCAAATGAGATGCCTCAAACTTTTTATTCGAAAATAAGCTCTCTTCCACAATTACATCAAGTACATCAACCACAAATGCAAATAATGTAATGAAACCATTTAGAGTTTTGTAATGTGATCTCTAACGTGTATCACCAGGACATGTGAGAGATGTCTCTTGATTCATTCCCCATCCACTAAGGATTTCAGCATTTTCTAGACTAGCAATTATTCTAGCAATTTGTTATATTTAAGAGGTGTCCTAAGATAATCACCTTAGATATTGTATGATTTATTGGATAAATAATATTCATTATTTGGGTGTACATTCTCTATGTATATGATTTGATCTTAAACTTAATTATTAAAGTCCACAATATGGTGCATAGCATGAGAGAAATTGTGATTGAATCACAACTAGTGGGTATCTCATCATGTGTAATTATGTATGTATTGAAATCTTCCCTAGTCGATGAATTGATGAGACTGGATATCATTAATTCTGTGAGATTAGCATGTCTTATACTCCTTAGTTTATCCAAGTAGTTGATCCTCACTAGTTGGAAACATTGGGATGTTAAGAGTTAACATATGGATGTTGGTTAAGGGTAACTAGTTCATTTGATGTGATATGCTATGAAACTTCATGTGGTACTATACATGTCAATGAAGATCTCATTACAGCTCGAGTGCAAGTTTCCTTCGACTTGAGGTATTCAAGTCACCTTGGTCATGGAGGCTTATACTTAGACATCTTTGTGATACATTCCCTCGGGGGTGTAGTTACAGGATGATTGAGTATAAGTCAAAATGCCTGAAGGTGTTTGAATAGCCCATAGAGGATTCATAACTCCTTTTATAAGGAGACATATATCCTATGGCCACTTGTCAAGATTATTACTCGTAAGTCTTTAGCCAAAGCAGAAAAATGTCAAGAGGATGGTCTAATTCATGATTTCATGTTTGAGTAATTTGAATCCGCAAGACAAGGAACTACTATTTGAGCTAGGTGTGACGTAGTTAGCCTAGTATGGACTGACATAGATAATATTCTGAACCAAGTAGGTATAAGATGAGTGAAAGGAACATATGCACGAATAACTATAACTGCTAAAGAGTTCAGAATTCATTCTAGAATCAACGGTGATTTTTTGGTCAATTGGGAGTCATGATGTACTACTAGGTGTCACTCATGATTTATTCATAATTAATGGTTAATTATGAATAGCCAATATAACTGGGAACCTATTGGGTTACACGCACTACAAGTATATCCGAAAGACGTAAAATGAGTTTGAGAATTGGATTCTCATATCGAGAGAGATTAAGTCTAGTTGGACTAGAAAAAGGGCAAATATGGTAAGTATTTGTCGGACCGGAAGCGCGAATGGGCCACGTCTCGTGTAGACAAGATAGCCCTCTTTTGTTTAGTTGTGAACCAAAATTGGTTTGGTTGTAAACCAAGATGGATTGGTTTTAAGCAAAGGTGGTTTGGTTTTGAACCGAGATGGTTTGGTTTTGAAACAAATTTAATGTTAATGGATCGGGTTAGCTTAAAGGATATGGGTTTGAACTTGCTCTTCAAAGCCAGTAGGAGATCTATATAAAGATATAGATGGGAAAGAAAAGATATTAACCTAGGGGTTTAGGCTTATTTTTCTCCTCTCCCTCTCTTCTCTTGTCGTCACCGAAACAAAGGGGTCGCCCCCTTTGTGTCGTCGCCTCTTGCACCACAAGCGCCACTAGTTGTCGCCGGCCATCCCAGCTACAAACCCCTTTGCCGACAGATGTTCAATGCCGCCGGCAAGCACTGTCCAAGCTTCTAATAATAGCTCGAAAGTTGCTGTCCCGAAGTGTTGTTGGGTTGTTCATTGTCGTTGGTCACCCTTAGCTGTTGTCGCTGGCTCTCCCGACCACCAGTGATATATTTGAGAGATGTCCTAATGCAATCGCCTTTTGGAATGTACTATTTATTGGATAAATAGTGATTCACTATTTGAGTGTACATCTTTAATGTATATGATTGGATCTTAAACTCATCTATTGAATATCCACAATACAATTCATAGCATGAGAGAATTTGTGATTAAATCATAACTAGTGAGCATCTTTACATGTGTAATTATGAATGTATTGGAATATTCCCTAGTCGATGAATTGATGAGTTCGAACATCATCGATTATGAGAGACTATCACGTGTTATACTCCTTGGTTTATCCAAGCAGCCACTCCTCACTGGCTGGAGACATTGGAATGTCGAGAGTTAAACGTGGATGCTAGTTAAAGGTAACTAGTTCATTGGAGTGACCTGTCATGAGACTTCATATGATTCTTTACATATATAGATATGTCAATGAAGATCTCATTGCATCTTAAGTGTCAGTTTTCTTCGACTTGAGGTATTCAAGTCATCTTGATCATGGAGACTTATACTTTGACATCTTAAGCAAACATCTCCGAGGAGGTGTGGACCTGGGATGATTGGGTATAAGTCGAAGTGCCCGACGGTGATTGGATAGTCGATAAAGGATTCACCACTCCTTACAAGGAGACTTATAACCTATGACCACTTGTCAAGATTATTACTCGAAATTTTTGGCCAAAGCATAACATGTTAATAGTACAAACTTTTGGATACATGTCTGAGTAATTTGAATCCACAGCACAAGGAAGTATAGCTTGGGCTAGGTGTGACGTAGTCAGTCTAGTGGGGATTGACACATAGACCATGTCCTGAATTAAGTGGGTATAAAATGAGTGAAAGTAATGAGACACGATTAATTGTAGATGCTAAAAGGTTCAAAAGTGGTTCTGGAATCAACTGGTGACTTTTCGATCAATTGGGGATCATGATGTACTACTAGGTGTCATTCATGATCGTTCCATAATTAATGGTTAATTATGGATGACCAACATAATCGAGAACCTATAAGGTCACACGCACTATGAGATAATCCAAGAGATTTAAGTTGAATTTGAGAATTGGATTCTCACATCGAAAGAAACACAATTTGGTTGGACCAAACAAATGATAAATAGGAAAAGTTATTTTTCAGAATGGAAGTGTGAATGGGACACGTCTCTTGAAGATGTGATAGACACTCATTGGTTTACTAATTAGCCAAATTGGTTTGGTTTAGTTATTGAACCAAGAGGTTTAGTTTTAAACCAAAAAGGTTTAATGTGTTAAGTTTTTGGTTAAGGCTTAATGGGTTGTGCTTTAAGATATGACTTGTTTCCCAAGTTATTAAGAAGAGATTATAAATACTCTCTCATAGGGAGAGAATTATAGAATTGGCTTTGTTTAAGCCTAATTGTTAGGTTTTCCATAAACCATTCCTCTCTTCTCTCCCCTCTCCTAGCCGTTGGCCACAAACAAAGACCCTTCTCATTGTGCCACCGCCAAAGACCTCCGACCAACACCTTGGCATCTTTACTCCGGTCACCCTCCGGCCACCAAAGGACCCAACGTCGTCTGGTCATCGTCGGAGCAGCAGGAACAGCAGCAAGGAGCTATTGTTCCCACCTCCGGCAACCCACTAGAAGGGTTGTCAGGTCATTGTAAGCGCTTCCCAAGCATTGCCGGCCCTTCAGCTTCCCTCCTCTAGACTTTCGTTGTCTAGAGGACCCTTTGTCATTGACAACAACTTTGGAGTCACTGAACAACAACCTTGCAAATGTTTGCTTGCTATTTGTTTCGTGTCGTTTTGGTTGCTTCGGTAGCCGGATACGAAACGAATAAGATCCCTCTATTAGATCAAGTTGTCTTCCACCTTCGGCTAGTGACAAGGAGAAGATGAGACTTGGACTTTGCAAAGTTATCTCGAGGATACTTGACGTGGATACAAGTAGAGGCGAGGCTCCAGAGCGTTGCTTGGTTGATGTCATTTCTGCTCCACGTCATTCATTAAGTATAACTAGAATACATTTCTTATCATAAAATTTTATATTGTGATTATGTCAATACGTGTTGTATCTTACATGCGTGGATGTGTGTGTTGTAATAAATTAATTATATTTTTATTTCTACTATGCACATTTTGTGAAACGTCTAAGACATACATCCACGTCGGGCTACCCAACAGTAGTATCAGAGACTAACCATGCTTTGACATAATCGTAAAAATTATTTTACGAGTCGTAGTTGGTCATAAATTATTTTTTGAAAATTTTCCTATTTTATTAATATTTTTTATTTTTGAAATTTTGTATAATTTGTTAGAAAATTTCAATTTTGGAAAGTTATTGTAATAATTTAAGAAATTTCATTTTGAAAATATTCTATAATAATTTAAAATTTCAATTTGGAAAGATTCAGGTTTTTAAAAAAATTCTATTTTTGAAAAGTTTCCTAATTTGTTAGGAAATTTCATTTATGGAATGTTTTTGAAATAATTCCAAAAATTTTAGAATTAAAATATTTTGAGTTAATTAAGAAAATTTCAATTTGGAAAGATTCTGGAGTTTTTAGAAAAAAACTATTTTTGGAAAGTTTTCCTAATCCATTAGGAAATTCCATTTATGAAAAGTTTCTGAAATAATTCTAGAAATTTCAGAATTAAAATATCTTGATTTAATTAAGAAATCTTAATCATATATTTCCTAATTTGTTAGGAAATTAAAATTAAGGAATTGGGAATTGTTTCCTAATTGATTAGATTTTTTTGATTAAGAATATTTTCTGAGATAAAATATGTGGTTAAATTTTGGAATTTGTTTCCTAATTTAATTAAAGAAATCTTGATTTATGAAAATCAGATCCTTGATTATATTTTATTTATAAAATATATTATGACAACTATTACATCATTAATGTCATAATCATGCCATTATTCACGCCATGTAGATGCATTAATTAATTAAACCATGATTAAATGTAACTATGTCATGCGTGCGATATGTTATGTCATCATTTATGTCATGCGCGTGATGTCATATAGATATAACATATGTATGAAAAGAAGATGAGACATACATCCCTTACAAAAAATATTAAAGCTTACACCTTCCGTTAATATGGTAAGTGTAAGGATCTTGAGCGCAAAAATAACACATAAGCGCAGCGGAATACTATCAAGATCCTTTCCAGAAGATCCATGCGAAGGA
>JBBUKS010000113.1:3364664-3397681 GCA_038050645.1 Hedychium gardnerianum | reverse complement strand
TTCGCTTCAAAGGTATATTCTCTATCATGTAGATCTAGTGTAGATCTAGAAGAAAACCTAGAATATGTAAATTTTTTATCTTTGCACGGATCCGGTGGCAAAGGATCTAGGGCTTTCCGCTGCGCATTTGCGTGTTTAGCGCCCTAAAATTCCTTACATGTTGTTGGATTGGATTTGATATGTATTGTTTGTTATGTTGTTTGTGTGTATAATGTGAATATGTGGATTTGTGAATGAGTTGTTGTTTGTGTGGATTTGTGAATGACATGTGAGGTTTGTATCGTTTGTTATGTTGTGTTGTTTGGTTCTATAATGTGAATATGTTGTGAAATGGTTTGTGATGGTGTGTAGCCCTAAGAGTCAATTATGAGATGATTGACAAGGGAGCTTTTGTATCATATTTCATTAATAAAAGGCAATATTTATGGTTATTATATTTACTTCAGATCAGTGTCAAATGAATAAGTATAATAATGTCCTAGGGTAGTAGGTTTTACAGAGTCTACAACATATCAATTGATTGAATTGATAGTGGGAGGTTGTAGACCTGAAGTCGTTAGACCTGAATAAGTATCATTATATGAGTGTCATAAACATTCTCACAGTGATTATTAGTATAAATATTCCTTAGACCTAAAGTCACTACGTTGTGTACTTTGGTATCGACAAACATCACATGTAATAAGGTGTCCACTATAAAGTCGATCACTAGGTATGCAATAAGTTATGTAGAGGAATGTGAGTGATGTAGATGAGATCTATCTCTTTCATATGACGGAAGTGATATATGTGAGCATCTTGATTAAGTAAAACACAAGAATGCATAACCATGTTCAAATAAGTTAATATGAGATATTGAGCTCATTTGATTGAGTGAGTCAACTTAGAGATCAAGAAACATAAAGATTGATAAGAGGATGTCATGGTCTATGCCTCATGGATCAATCTAGATATCGATGATAGAAGGATTGAGTTATTAAGATAATATACACGGAAGGGTTTGGTCGGATCTCGACATTCTCGTCACTTGGGTAGCAATGATGCATTGCTAGATGTCACTCATTGCTTATGTATCTAAAATGGTTTCAGAGACATTACCAACGTTACGAGAACCTATTGAGTTACACACATAGTGAACATATTGATTTGGAGATATGTTTATTTTAGTTTGACTAAAATACTATAAACATTAAGATTAATAGGTTAATCCAAATGAATCCAAATTAGGCAATTAATGGGTTAATCCAAAGATCCGGATTGACTTATTGGGCTAATGGTTAATCCAATATGCTAAAATATACTCCGTTAATGGAGATTAATGGAGCATTAAAGAAAAAAGACCAAAATGTAAACTTTGGGTATTTCATGGATGAATACCAAAAGTCATGTGTGAAGAGTTGTTGTCATCTTTTGTCTTCTTCTTCTTGTTGTCTTGGCCGACCACCACTTATGATCATCGCTAGCACGACGTAGTTGATGCTTCTCCGAATACTGAGTTTGTGCGACGAATGAAGGGGGTGTTCGTGTGGATACCGAAGAGGCATGACCACTCTAATCGCGCTGAGATTTGCTGAAGCAACTGTGTTCCCAGGATTGTTCCGTTCACGCAACAAAGGTAACAATCCGATCAAAACGAGTATTCTGTATTCGCTTGGATCTTTGGAGGGATCCTTTTTCCTCTGCGTATGTATGTTATTTTTTTCACAAAAGATCCCTACAGAACCATACACTGATCTCCCTGGTCCCTAAAACTACATCTACCACTAAGGTATCAAACTACAAACTCATCTCATACTACACAATTTTTTACAAGGTAGTATCCAAGTTATTGTCAACAAGACCAGCAAAGCTAACAGACCATCTCTTCTACCTCGCTCAAGTTGCATTAGTTAAAAGCAAGAGCATTACTAATGACATCCATCTCGTTCAAGAGCTAATGAGAAACTATACAAGGAAAAAAAAGTCTCCCCAGATGCACACTAAAAGTTGATATACAAAAAGCCTTTGATGCAGTTCATTGAGATTTTCTCCTGGAGGTGCTTGGCAGGCTGTAGTTTCCAACTATCTTCATATCATGGATAAGCGAATACATCACTACTACTTCCTACACACTGACTATCAATGGGGGACATATGGACACTTTAAAGGGGCACATGGACTCAAATAGGGTCCTTTATCACTCTATGTATTTTGGCATATGCAGGAAATATCTGACACGACTACTGAATCAATATACACGGCGGGCTAGCTTTCATTTTCATCTAAAATGTGATGAGTTGAGAATTGCCCACCTAACATATGCAGATGATCTACTGCTCTTCTCTAGAGGAGATACATCCTCAGTCACCATACTCATGAATGCTTGACATAATTTGGCCAGGTGATTGGACTACATGCCAATACAACCAAATCAAATATTTATATAGCAAGGAAGGATGATCACACATGGGAGGCACTATTCACATTGGCATGCTTCCAAGAGGGGATCATGCTCTTCGTATACTTAGAGATCTCACTGGCTTCTAAGAAATTGAAAATTGTTAATTGCATTTCATTGTTGGACTCCCTGATAACCAAAATTAAAGCATACCCAAAAACACATTATCATATACAAGGAAAATACAAGTGATCATTTTCATCTTACAAGGAGTTAAATGTGGCATTGTGGAGCGCATATATAGCTTGTGTCGTGGCTTCATTGGACAACTAAGCATCTTCCAAGAGCATAACCTGAGATGTGCAAGCCAAAAGAGGACGACGGCTTGAGATTCCACAACTTTAACGCTTGGAATAATGCTTTATTGTCCAAGGTCCTTTGGCATATAAGGGGATGCACTCTGGATCAGATGAGTTCATCATTCTTACTTTCTACATAATAACCTATGGGAGTGGCATGTCAAGCATACAAATTCTCCCCTCATTATGAAATTCTTACGGGTACAAGATTAATTAGTGTCTTCAGTGGGGTATGCACAACTGACATACTAGAGGTTGATAGGGTGGTTCAGTCTAGGGGTGTAAATTCGAGTAGGTCGGGTCAAGTTTGGGTTGGGCTAATTTTTTTTTTATAAAAAATCCCAACTCGAATCAAACCCGAACTTGAATACAACCTGAAATTCCTAAACCCAAACCCGACTAACCCGATCAACCCGATTAAAAATGACTTTTTGGGGTTATTTTTCTTATAATTTTTTACTTTTATCTCAATACTATCTCATTATCATACTAACATTGATATTGATATACATAAAAACATCTTAATTTTTAAAATAAAATTTGATTTAACCGAAAAAAATCCATGAAATCTTAAATTCGAGTCAGCCCGAGTCAACTCGAGTTCGACCTAAAAATCTCAAATCCGAAAACCCTCTAATCCGAATCCAACTCGAATTCGAAAATCCTTTAACCCGAACCCAAACCCCCCCCCGACCTGAACTTGATTTTTTTCAAGTGGGTTCGAGTCCGATTGACGAGTTGGGTTGATTTTTGACACCCCTAGTTCAATCAGCCTGCCCAAGGCATCAGACATACATACAATTTTTTTCCCTAGAGATAATGGAGCCCGACAGTCATGAGCAGGGACAATATGAAAGAAGTGTATTTGATGTCAGGAGGTTGGCCAGTTCTAGATGCGTATCAGATGATGACTCCATATGACATAAGAGATGACTACATATAGGAAGATACTGTGGATCTTCAAGCGCCACTATCGGGGCACCAACAAATTGATGCAAGCTCGGCACCTTGCTATGTCTTCGAAGATACATTTTATTTGATAGGTAAGAAATCGTAATATGTTTGAGGAAGTAAAATTTAATAGCGAGTCGATATTTAAAAAAATATAGACCAAGTATGCAAAATCTTAAATATCTACTTGATAATTTTCATACCTGAATAATTATTACGTTATACGTTTTACTGCAATATATATTTACCGTACAAAAAAAAACCAACAGGAGAGAAACACAAACTCTCGTGTCCCGTGTCAGCTGGTCTGGATACAGATGGAGGGGTTATTTGTTAATTCTCCTTTCCCTTCCTTCCTGGTAAGGTAAACAGTGCGCAAAGATAACATGGTCGTCCGCTTAAATACTCTACCGCCCTCGATGCCCTAATCCTCAAAGCTATATCCTCGCCATCATGACGGCCGCCTCTAAGCTTCTTCGTCTGACCTCATCGTTTTCCTTTCGGCTCGTCTATCGGCTCGTTGCACCATCTCTGCTCCTCCCGTCTCCTCTGCACCGCCGTGCCAACCTCTTTCTCCCCGTCCCGCATCCCCTTGCCTCCCGAGCTCAACTCCCCATTCTTCGTACCTTCACCACCAGCTCCATTGCGGAGTTCGGCCCAGATGTGCCTCCTTTGAACACCGAAGAACCTCCCTCATCTTCCAATCCGTGGCCTGAGTGGGAGAGTTTCATCTACAAGTTGAGTGCAAAAGGTTACTTTGAGGCTTCTACCTCTGTGGTTCCAAGTGGAGATGTGGACGGTCACGCCGCCTATGGGCCTGCGGACATGGAGGTAAACCGTGTTAAGAATGCCTGCCTCAAGTTTGCTCGAGAACGATTTGACATTTTCAGGTGTTTTGCTTTTCTTCTATTTTCTTCTAGTGTTTTTCTTTTCGTTAATCTTAATTAGTTGCTTTGATATTGATGGTAAAGTTAAAGAAGGAACACTGGTTGGCTATAAGCACCTGAGTGCATAACCATTGTGAATTATGTGGTTTAGACATAGATGGGCGAGGCTGATATTTTGTTGCCCAAGATGGGTTCTAAACGGGCATTGGAGTACTGCTACTGTTTTAATAAGGATTACAACCACAATAACGCTCTTTACCCTTTATCGAAATTCTTACAAAACCGACATTTTGTTTCCTGCTCCTTTGAATGGTTGATGGAAGCTAATTTGAGTACACCAAGCCTTGATATCTCAGGAGAAATCAATTTGAACGAGCACTAAAATATTGCAATGTTGATGGAAAGTATGCTATTTAGCAATATCGTATCATATTAGTCACACCATTTCAGGGATTCTTAATTTCAATTTGCTTACAATGACTTTGATTGGAAAATAAAGGCTCTGAATGAATTTGTCTGTGATATGAGGAGCCTTATCCCTATTGGATATAGAGAAAAACTTGTTTCAAGAGGGGTAAGTTTTCAAAGGGAGCCAATTACCCCAAAGGAATTGATCAACTTGTCCCTATTTGTGTGAGTAAGGAACCAAGCAACATCCATCGAAGAAAACTTCAAAATTTTAGTTAGAAATTGTCTTCTTAGGAATCTATAAAAGGATCCTTAATTGATATTGTAAACTATAAAGCATCAAGAAAAATAACATTCTTCTTCTTACTATATTTCTCCCTCTCCCTCTCCCTCTCAGTGACTCCACACCTGCGACATCCTTCTTCACATCTACAATAGCAATACTCACCATTGCGCACCATCTCTTGCACTTATATGTTCACTTATCCTCCCTCAGTTCATCTACAACTGCCTCAGTCATGGATTAAATCCTAAGCACATATCCATAACTGTTGGAATCTAAATATTGAGATTTTATTGGCAATTTTTTGTATTGGAAATTAAATTGTATTAACTCACAAAAATCATATTGTACAACCCTACTAAGTTTAAAATTTCAAAGTTCTCCTTTGGTGAGCCTTAGTGAGGATGTCTATTGTCTGTATACTAGTTGGCAAATGTAGTAACTTGAATATTCCCTCCTATCTTTTCTTTTATGAAGTGGTGATCAATCTCCATGTGCTTCATTCTATCATGATGTTTTGGGTTCTTTGCAATACCAATAGTAGTCTGGTGATCATAGAGCATCTTTATATAGTTTTCAACAATGATCTTTAACCCTTTTAAGAGTCTTTGTAGTCACATCCCTTCATATATATCGCGTGTCATTACTCTAAATATGACTTTTGCTCTTCTTCTTGACATAATAGATTGACTTTTACTATGCCATGTAACTAAGTTTCCCCGTACATATGTGCAATAGCTGAAAGTTGATCTTCAATTATTATTGATCCCGCTCATATCTTAATGCCTTTACCTTTTGATTTCTTGAAATATAAGCTGTGTTAGTTTTAAATATCTCAGGATCCTATAGACTGCCTCTATATGCTCTTCATTTGTATTGTTCATGAATTGACTCACCATACTAACCGTATAACCAATGTTGGGTCTTGTGTGTGCAAAGTATATAAGTTTGTCCATGAGCCTCTAATATCCGCCTTTATCAACTGGTGCACAATCCCTTTTTGTTCCTAATTTGATTTTACGTCCATAGGAGCATCTGCTAACTTGCATCTAAGCATTCTTGCTTCTTTTACAAGGTCCAGAATATATATATTTTTGAGAGATTGATATTTTTGCCTTTGACTGAGTTATTTCCAATTTAAGAAAATACCCGAGGCTTCCTAAATCTTTGATTTTGAATTCTTTAGTTAATAGACTCTTGTGTGTGTGATCTCCTATTAGAATAATGTCATCCACGAATACAATAAGGGTGGTGGAAATTCTCCCTTGTAGTGAACATTTAACAAAGAGGGTGTGATCCACTCTACATTGTAGATTACTATAATACTTGATTATTTAGTAAATATGTCAAACCAAGCTCTCGGGGATTGTTTGAGTCTGTATAATGAGTGTGTCAACCTATAAATTTTGTTGATTATGACTTATGACTTGAATTCAGAAGGGATGCTCATGTAAAGTTCTTCCGACAAGTCTCTATTGAGTAAAATGTCTTGATATCTAATTGATGAAGTAACCAGTCTAGATTTGCATCTAGAGATAGGAGAATTCGAATTGTGTTTAATTTGGTTACAATAGAGAAAATTTCTTCATAATTGATTCCATGCGATTGTGTGAATCATTTTGTAACAAGTTGTGCCTTAAATCAATCAATATTTCCAACATTTCCACGTTTTTTGTATTTAATTGTGAAGATCCATTTGCAACCTACTGAAAGGATTGCAACTACAGAATCCTTTCAGGTGATAGTTCAATGATATTCCATGATCCATACTTCTCTTATGCTTGGATCGCTTCTTTAAAACAACCTAAAATTTTGGTATTGTGAGAGCTTCTTGTATGGATTTAAGAATCTGTATGATCCATGGTGTAAGAAAATACCCGAGGCTTCCTAAATCTTTGATTTTGAATTCTTTAGTTAATAGGCTCTTGTGTGTGTGATCTCCCGTTAGAATAATGTCATCCACGTATACAATAAGGGTGGTGGAAATTCTCCCTTGTGGTTTTAAATGTCGACTCATATCGAAGTTTCGGTTTATAATCAGAACCAAACATGTCGTTTCGTGCCACCCGAAACGGACGATTTTTACTATTTTGCTATGGGAGCGAAATCGGCACAGCACGCGCAATAATTTCGCGTGCGTCAACGCATGCTTGACAGAAGGAATCAAGCGCGACAGAAGAAATAGAGGGCGCGTGATAGAAGAAATCGCAATAGAAGGAATCAAATCAATTTCTTTTGTCGATCACGAGATTAATCAAAAAAATGCTATATGTACGGATGAAGACTTACCTCGAAGCATCGAGACGAAGGCAACCGACGAGAGATCAGTAGTGGGGAGGCGGCGGTAGCGAGGCGACAGTGAGGCAACAACGTGGCGACAGCAACGCGGTGGCGACCACTTTTCCGACAGGTATGATTTCAATTTTGAAAGAGGAGAGGATCGACGAAAAAATCGCGGCAGTGGAAGGGAAGGAATTGGCGAAATCGCGAGCGGGGGAGAAGAATCGCGACGTGAGAAATTTTAGCATTTTCTTAATTTTATTAAAAATTAATATAACGGTTTGAATTAAAACCATTATATTAAAGTAAAATTATAAACAGTATTATATGTATTTTATATGATATGAACTTTTATATAAACTGTATTATTTAAATTATACATAATTTCTAATTAATTTATAAATTATAATTATATAAATTAATAATTAATTAAATAAACTATTAATTAACTAATATAATTATAATATAAAATTTTAAATTTTTATTTAAAATGTAAAAAAAATAAAGTAAAAAAATAAAAATATTCTGATAAAATTTTTAAATTTGTATTAATAATTTATTTAAAATCAAACTTTAAATTATTTTATAAATTAAAAATAGATTAAAATTTCAAAAAAATATTTAAAATAATTTTAAAAATTTATAAATAATTCTAAAATTTTTAATTGTTAAAAAAATAAAAAATATATAATTTTTTAAATAAATTTGATTTTAGAATATATATAAATATATAAACTATAGTATTTAATATACATATTATTCAAAATATTTATAAATATATATTATTTAAATTAATAATTAATTAAATGAATAAATAGTTAATTTATATAATTATTATATATAAATTAGCATTGTTCTGTTAATTTATATAATTATTATAGATAATAATTTTTGTTTTGTCTTAGAATCAATTTTAGATTTAGACTAGAATATTAATATATTAAGTTTTTTTTTTAGGATTCTTGCTTTCTAAGCATATGAAACATATATTTTTGTTGATATAAATGTCTCTACCAATCTCTGCCTAGGAAATATTATTTGTCCTTTATTTCAGAAATTTTGATAAAGCTATGTTGTCAAATTTATGATTCATAATAAAAAACTTATAATCTTGTACACTCCTGATCATTCTAAATTGAGAAAGTCGAAATCGTACTGGCACGACATGATATGATACCGAAATTGTATCCTTCCGGTCTGGGATGAAAACCTCGGCACGGGTCGAGATTTTAAACCTTGGAACGATATAATTTCGGTACCGTATCATGTTGTGCTGATATGGTTTCAGTATTTTTAAATATAAAACATATTAATTAAAAATAAAAAATTTAATTTAATGTTAAAAAAATAAAAAATAAAATAGTTTTAAAAAAAATAAAAATAAAGAAAATATGAGATTGCGGCATCTCATATGATAAATAAATAAATAAATAAAATTTTATTATATACTTTAGAATTAAAATAAATAATATATATATATATATATATATATATATATTAAGTTAATGGAGTAGTTTTATTAGAGTTTGATCAAACATGTTTAAATTATCTATTTATAGCTAAGAGTTGATTAAAATTATTAATATAAGTATTTTTATTAATCCCAAGTTTTTTGTCTACCCTACACCCCCGTGCGTCCATGTGCGCACATCCCCGCTGCAACCCACGGAGGTCGTGATAGCCTCTGCGTCTCCGTCTGGTAGGTCGCGGCGGCCTCCATGTCCTCACCACAACCTTCGCGTCCCTATGGAGGTCGCGACGCATGTGTCCCAACTGCAACCTGCGGTATCGGTGGTGGCGGCCAGAACTGTAAATTTTGCCCGTTTTGCGCGACTTGAAACCAAATTTTAAACTATGGTATGATCAAGACTTGCCACAAAAGTCCTAAAACTTATTAGATAGGCTCTGATCTGGCACAAAGTTATAGATTGGATGTTATCCACATTCGCTAATACCGTTTTTTTTTGCAATAGGAAGATTACCATCTTTGGAGGACTCGTGATTATAGTTTCCTTGTGGATCTTTTGATCTCGAGTCTAGTCTAATTTTTGGATCTGCCCAAGGAGTACTTTGTGCTTTATCTCCATTTGATTATTTTCTCTTTTAGGATAGGTGATAAGGCATGTTGTTTTTGGATTGATTAGTGTCTAGGGAACAAAGACTAAAAATGCTTAGGATTTTGTTTGGCCGAATAACAGTTGGCTAGAGAAGAGGAAGTGTTTGGGAAAAAGTATTTGGAAGTTAAAGACATTTTTGTGGGAGGTATGTAACCATGGGATTATTTTGGTGAGTAGGGACAACTTGTATATGGGGGTATTGACCAGATTTGATGAATTGTGGGAATATCTATGTTACTGTTCTTCGTATTGTTTCCTCAAAGTTTTGGGTATTGATCGGATTTGATAAAGTGTGGGAATATCTACATCATTGATCTTCGTATTGATGTTCCCAAGTTATTCTTGTTTAAAACTGTTCTCCTCTTGAGTGTCAGATTTGGAGTAATATGGTCGATGTTTAAAAAATGTAACATCCATGAAGTTATAGAATTTTTTTTTTGTAATTGGAGAATAACACATGTATAATTTTTTATGGGAAGAATATCCTAAGAAGACATTTAATGGCTTTAGGATCATGTTTTCCCTGGTGTTGGCTATGGATATGAACAAAAATAGAGCAATCAAACAACTTGATAGTGATAATGGTGAAGGATATAAGATGTGTGGTTGGGTGTGGTTTAAGAAGGATTTGACATGGTGTTTGGAATTTTAGGATTTGAGAAGACATTCTATTTATGAGGTAGGCTACTGTATGACTTCTCCAATATTATTTTGGTATATGTTTAGAGAACATGAGATATCAAATTGACTTTTCCTTTCAGCCAACATTTTGTTGAGGTGTGTCAATGCAAGAACTTAGATGAACAATTCATTGACTTATTAGGTAATCACTAAGAATGGATGCAAAATATTCTCTTGTATTGATCAATTTAAAATTTGTATTTTGGTAAGGAATTAACTCCGCCCATGACTGGTTCCCAAGCCTGGATAAAGGAGGGTTGCGTTAGGTTGCCGGCCAGTGTTAAACTATGACAAATTTTAATGAATGAATCAATTAAACTATTGTGTTAATGTTAGGATGTTCTCCGTAAGGAACGCGTTGCAGGATCCAACGTCTCGGCAAGGATCGTTATATCTCCATGAGAACTCGGGTATAGTGCTAAATATACAAGAGTTCGTGTTGCATGGTCCGATTGAACATATCGACAAGGACGACTATCTCCATGAGAATTGGAGTGTAGTGTTAAATAGACAAGAGTTCTCATACCATAGGTTGGATAAAAACAAAAATTATAAGAAAATTAATAGTCTAAGATTTGGAATATGGAACATAGGAACCCTCACTGGTAAAGCAATACAAGTATTAGATGTGATGATTAAGAGAAGAATTAGTATTTTATGTGTACAAGAAACAAAATGGGTAGGCGAGAAAGGTAAAGATGATAGAGAACTTGTGTTTTAAGTTATGGTATATAGAACAGAGTAAAACAAGAAATGGAGTGGGTATTGTTGTAGATAGTTCGTTAAAAGATAAAGTTATAGGAGTAGTTAGAAAAGATGATAGAATTATAGCTTTCGAGATAATAGTGACGAAAGAAACTATGGACGTAATTAACAAATATACAGCTCAAGTAGGATTAGATGAAGTTATCAAATCATGTTTTGGGACAACCTAGATGAAGTATTACAAAATATTCCGCAAATGAAATGATTTTTATAGGAGGTGATTTAAATAGACATGTTAGAGTGAAAAATGAGGAATATGAGAGGGTACACGGAGGATATGAGTTTGGAACGAGAAATAAAGAAGAGAAAATTATATTAGATTTTGCGATAGCATATGATCTTATATTAGCTAATATATATTTTAAGAAAAAAAGAAGAACACTTGGCCACATTTAAAAGTGGGAATAATAAATCACAAATTGACTTTATTATAGTTAGGAAGAGGGATAGAAAGATTTGTCACCTAAAGCTTAACTACCCAACATAAGTTAGTAGTGTTGGATAAACGCCTCAAGCATAGTATCAATAGAAAGAAAATATATACGATGGTGGAAGTTAAAGGATGGGAAACAAAACATATTTAAGGAGAAGGTAGGAGTACAAACATTAGGGGAAATATATGGTGATCCTAATACGACATAAGATAAGATGGTATCAAAGTTGAAAATAATAGCTAAGAGTTAACTCGGTGAGTCAAAGGGACATGCACCACAAAGGAAGGAATCTTGGTGGTAGAATGAGAGAGTACATGAGAAAGTGAAGAAAAAATGAACAGCTTATAAGGAATTATATATTTGTAAGAATGAGAAAAACTAAAAAAATATATAAAGAGGTTAAGAAAGTAGTGAATGAAGCAAAGAATGAAATTTTTGAACAATTATATCGAACATTTGATACAAAAGAAGGGGAAAGAGACATTTATTGCTAAAGTGAGAGAAAGAAAGACAAGATATTTTACCCAAATAAAATGTATTAAAGATAATGCATAGGGTACTAGTAAACGATGGAGAAATAAAAGAATGGTGGAAGAAGTATTTTCATCAACTTTTTAATGAAGATTTTGGTGACCAACTTAATTTAGGTAATTTAAGTAGGTCAAATGAGTATAAAATTTTAAATTTTTATCGTAGAATTTAAACTTCAGAAGTAGAACAAGCCCGGTGATATTCCGATAGAGGGTATGAAAGTGCCTAGGGAAATAATGTATTGAATGATTTACAAAATTATTTAACATGATATTAAAAACGAAAAAAATGCTTGATATGGAGGGTAAGTACTCTAGTTTCTTTATATAAGAACAAGGGAGACATAAAATTGTACAAACTATAGGAGTATTAAACTAATGATTCATATCCTGAAATTTTATGAAAGAGTAATAAAAAAAAATTAAGAAAGGAGACATCGAAAATCAATTTGGGTTCATACTTGGAAGGTTGATAATAGAAGTTATACATTTTTTTAGGCAACTAATTGAAAAGTATTGGGAGTAAAAATAAGATCTACATATGATATTCATTGACTTAGAAAAAGCTTATGATAACATCTTAAGAGATTATATGGAGAATTCTAGAAAATAGAGGTGTTAGTGTAACATATATTGAACTAATTAAGGATATGTATGCTCTAAGTCTTTATACGAACTCACTGGACACATTCAAGATACAATACCGTGGTGTATGTTGTTTGCATATTGTTTTGGTAGATGAAAGACATGAAGGAGTAAATGCTAAACTAGAATCTTGGCAGAAAATACTAGAAATGAAAGGTTTTAGACTTAGTAGAATAAAGACAGAATATATGGAATTTAAGTTTAACAATATTAGACGTAATGAGTCAATTGTTATGATAGGAGATAACGAGTTATGTAGAATTGAGAGTTTTAAGTATTTAGGATCATTTTTGCAAAATGATAGAGAGACATCTTACATAGAATACAAGCAGTATGGTTGAAATGAAGGAGAGCGTTGAGTGTTTTATATGATCGTAAAGTACCTCTAAAATTTAAAGGAAAGTTTTATAAAATGATAGTAGACCTGCTATGTTATATGAAGCTTAATGTTGGGCTATGACTCGAGCAGAAGATGAGAGTTGTAAAGATAAGGATGTTAAGGTGGATGTGTGGATATACGAGGATGGACATACTAAGAAATGAGAACCGGAGAGAAAGTCGGAGCAACATCTATTAAGGAAAAATTCCGAGAGACATGTTTGAGATGATACAAGCATGATCAATAAATGCTCCAGTTAGGCGATATGAAATTATGACAAATACGCACATTAAACGAGAAAAAGGAAGACAAAAAAAACTTGGTTTGCAATAATAAAATAAGATAAAATTTATTTAAGTATAGATGATAATATAGCAGGGGATAGAGCCCAATAGCATAAAAGGATTTATATAGCTGACCCCACATAATGGGATAAGACTTGATTGTTGTTGATATATTTTGGTTAAAAATCGTGTTTTTTTTTTTTTGAAATATCAGACTTACCCCTAATTTTTCTTTTATTAGGAAAACCCAAGTCTAGTGTGATCATCTATAAATATTATAAAGCTAATATTCTTAATCTTTGATGGTCCCCACACGTCAATATGAATTAATGGAAAAGGTTATGATTCTTGTAAGATGGTAGGTTAAGATAAGAATTGCAACTACTAACACACATAAGCCATAGTGTTTTCTCTTGTACTCTCACTAAGATTATCAAGGTCTATCGGGTAGCTTGGTTTCGTTGTCCAACACCTCCCACTTAATTATCAATCTAGTATTACTAATTGATGATCCTCGCAATGGTGTTGGGCAACATTGGAGTTTGATAGGAGAGTGTGTGGGGCATATGCAAATGTGATCTTTTGCGGAGAAAAGGGAGGGATGGATGGATGATGCACAATGCTAGCCATATAAAGGGGGAAGGGGTTGCATGCAGGCTAGACCAAAATGTGAGATAAGCTATGCATTAGCGCCAACAAGAGCAAGGTGAGAGACACTTGCACAAGAGTATATTATACATGGTCAAAAACTAAAATAAATTAATTTTTAAGACCAAAGAAAATTGTGCTTTAGTCAATTTCGACCCAATGATGTGTACTATTCTTTCTTTTTGAAAATAAAGAGTTAGGACTTGATGGTTAAAAACTAAAATAAATTAATTTTTTAATACCAAAGAAAATTATGCTTTAGTCAATTTCGACCCAATGATGTGTACTATCCTTTCTTTTTGAAAATAAAGAGTTAGGACTTGATTGAAATATTCCCTAGCATTATTTATTCTAAATCTTTTGATATTAACCCCAAGTTTTTTTTTCAATCATAGGACAAAAAAATTGGTAGGATATTACTAACCTAAAATTTATATTTTAAGTAAAAATATCCAAGTAATCATTAATGAATGACACAAATTATTTTTCCCAGAGACATTAAGAGTAATAGAAGTACATTGTGAATGAGACAAAAAGGAAAAGAGCTTTGATTACTTATTCGAAGATATGCATGTTTGTGTTTAGCAGGTTCACACTTCACAATGAAAACTCTGAACATCTATACTTTGGAAGGATGATGGAAACAAAATTTTAATAGTTTCAACTGCCGGATGTCCAAGTTGGTGGCAATGAAGCCAAATCTTATCATTACTAGATAAATAAAGTTTTGAAACTAAAGAGGAAAAGAGGAACGTAATAGAACCCATCACGTTTGGTGTGACAAAAATTTGTTGTTGCATTGGATGCTGAAGTGGATGCCTTAGTGAGGGACAAAGGCTATTCTTTGATACTTAAGTCACTTTGGTACCGTGGAAGCAATAAAATAATAATAGAGAAAGAAGTATTCACTAGCGAGAGAGATTAGGGTTGCATCTTCGTGTCGCCTACTCTAATATTTATAGACTATCATCATCCAAAACCCTAAACCTTAGGTTTGTTGGGCTCTTGGGATTATGAGTTGTAGATCATTTGGGGGTCATGTCCAATTATAGCCCGCAAGTAATTGGACAGAGAATGAGGAATTCGAGAGAGTGGGCTCGGAGGGGAGAGCTCGTGGAGCTATAGTGCTCGGACTAATGAGTTAAAGGAGCTCTGGGTGCTCAAAGGGGAGAGTTGGCTAGAGGACTCATATATCAAGTCACGCGAGGTATTTTAGAGGCCAAACTACGTGTAGAACTCGTGAAGCCAAGTCACATGAGGAGTCCAGGAAATTGAGTTATATGAAGAATTCGGAATGATTACTCAGAACTCGAGGTGCCGAGTTGTACGAGGAATGCAGGATATCAAGTTGCACAAGGCACACGGGAGCCTAATTTGACCTAAAGTGTGGTCGATATTGGTGGTATCAATGCTCTTTAGCTTCTAATCACCTCGCTTGAATCCGTCTTGAAATAATCACATTGCAATATAAATCTCGAGTAAGATTTTGGATAGAGAAATTTTGTGGATAATTTATTGATACAAAGAACATTTTTTAAGGTTAACGATGGACTTATTTTAACATCTCCTATTAGTCAAAGAATCATTAGCTGTGGTTGTTTTCTTATTGCATATGGAGTATGTGGAACAACACTTGGTGAGTGGGTTCATGATCCAAGAGTTGGAAAAAGTTATATACATTTAATCAAATAGAGGATGAAAACATACCCGAGTACACTAATGAACCGGTACTTGAAGACTTATCAAGGTTACTAAGAGATCTCAACCTCTCGATTGCTTCATTTTATTGTGTATTCACCATATATAGTTGATCATTAATCCTTATTTGTTCTCCTTTATGTACCCTCTCTTGGTCGGGTGGTTACCATGAAGTTTTTAACATTGCTCACAAGTAGGCGTGTCTAAGTTTTTTACTTTCCACTAGGTACCATAGCCGAGCTTTATGTGTTTTGTGATTTGAGCATAAGTCCTCTTCTGCTTTCCTCCCCTCGAACTAGTGCTACCACTTAATCAAAGCACAAAATTTCCTACTTGCTAAGAATCTAGGTTCTCGATCAAATTCCAAATTAAGTCCTATAATAAAATCATAAACTCTATCTTGCTAAATGAGTCTTTCAGAATAGCAACATCTTTGAAACATTTGGTTTTGATCACCCTATGATGATAAAGTTCTTGCCATAATTTTTTCGATTGATTGACATATTTATAATTGTTTTATTGCATTTCTTAATAGCTAAATGTTTTCACTTTCACCTCATATACTTGCGCAACATCTCTTGCTTTTAAATATGTCCATTGCATTGCATCCCAATTATCGTTAGCAGTAGTTAAGAACATACATGTCACTAATCTCAGAAACCATGAATTCTGTGTCACGCCATAAATCATTCCATCTTCATTTCATGCTTTAAACCATGGTTTAAAATCTTGAGTTGTGTTGAGGTTTCGGTCTCGGACGGGAATGATAGGTATCGTATAGTACTGTGCCGATATAGTTTCGGTATTTTTAAAATATAAAATATATAAAATAAAAAAATTTAATCTAAATATTTAAAAATAAAAAAATAATTTTTAATATATATATTAAATTAATGGGATAATTTTATTAGGCTTTAATTAAGCTTATTTAAATTATCACAATTATCTCAATCATAGCTAGGAGTTGATTAAATTTATTAACCTAAGTATTTAATTACAACCTAAGTTAAAAACTCCTCTTTCTCCTATTCCGCGATGACCACGGGCAAGTTCGATGCGTCTGAACACGTCGTTGGGCTCGCGCGATGCGTCCGGACGTCGCTAGACTCGTGCGATGCGTCTGGACTCGTCACCGAGCCCGTGCGACGGTTCTGGCGCTAGCATCGTGTGTTGGTGTTGGTCCGCGGGCGGAACGAGATGTTTCGCCTGTATCGGACGAAACGGCTAGAGATTTTAATCCATGCTTTAAACCAAGGATCTCCAATTTTTGGCCCCGTAAGATGACTTAGCTTTCCCTTTCCTTTAAACAAACAAGCTGAGGTCACTTGAGATAGTTTTTCCCATTCAATTGATAGGCAACATGGATATTTTGGAGTTCTCAAGATTGTTGAGATCGAACGATCTCCTCTAATTGTGTTGTTGCAATTGTTTCTACAACCTCTAACATTTTGTATAAGTTAGAAAACTAAAAAAATGGTAAGAAATTCAAAAAAAGAAATCCAACTATAGGTAATAAAGAAATTCAACTTAATAATGAAGGCGAGTAACATAGAAGGAATCTAGCAAATCTAGCCTTCACTATTAAAAAGAATTAGAAAAAAATTGGCATTGAAGGCTAAGCATTAGAGAAAATTTCAGCTATGAAGGTTGATAAAAAAGGGCAAAAAATTAATTGGTAAAAATAATCAAAGAAATATTCTATTTTGTCTTAAAAACATAGCAAAACAAAAAAAAACCCTAAGACGTTTGAAGGGGTGGAAGAAGGAAACCTGAAGATCGAGCTTAAAGCTGTCGTACCATATTGGAAATTTTAAATTATATTAATTCTAAACTTAGGAAATACATGAGATCCTAATTTTTTTATATATTGATAAGATGCCACCTTTTTAATAAAAATCTTTTATTAATATTTTTACAAAATATCTCCCTCTACCCTCAAACTTAATATATATTTGTCATTATCAGCTTCAATATAATACTTTGAAACACTGATTTATTTAACCTTTAGTAAGTATATATGCAAGTTGCCCATATGTAGATATGTAAGGCTTACAAATCAACCCCTTCTCTAGTTTCTCTTTCATGAAATATGTGTCAATTTCAATATGCTTCATTCGATCTGGTACTTGATTGTGGGTTATACTAACGGTAGACTTATTATCATAATAAAATCTCAGTAAACCATCCCATTTGATCTTTAACCAAAGTAGTTCACACAGATCTTGAGTCATTGCACTAGACTGCACCACTACATCTTAATTTTTTTTTGTTAAATATAGAAAGAACATATTTATAATATTCAGGTGTACTGTTTTCTCCTTATTTTCTATGCAAGTGTGGTTTGACATTAGTTGTGAATATGAATAAATAATTATGTTTAATTTTTATATACTTTAGATCAGGGAAATTAATTTTAATATATGAGAAATAATTTAAACAAATGGTAAGTAAAAGTGTTGATCATATTAAAGTTTTGGAAGATATAAATGAGTATTATTTGATTAAATAAGTTAAAAGGATAATTTGGTCATTTAACAAAATTTTAATAATTAATTAGATGTTTGACAATCAATAGAAAAGTATTCAGCATTAATTTATAGAAATGAAGTTGAGTTACAATGTCATTTTAATTATTCAATCATCAAGGTAATAACTTACACCATCAAACTGTTGGAAATAGTTATTTAGAGGAAGATAAGATATGAAATTTCAGTTCAGTTTCATGTCTAGAAAGAGAATATCTAATAAATTTTGTTGATGTAATAAAGACATGCATGATAACATGATAATATATTACTAATAATATAGTCATTGTGAGTGTCTAAAATGTTTTTTATACAACTGTAGGTTGACATTAACGACAACTCCAGTTGCTATTTTTTTACTACGTTGATACTACATGAACTTGGTACTACATGAACTCATCAATCATATCAATGATAAGTTTCCTTAATATATGTTATTGGAAAATAATATTATGCCAATTTGAAACTTGAATTATGGTAACAAACTTTAAAATTAATGGTTTTAAGATCAACTAAAACTGTTGATATGCGAAATATAACTATAGAAAAAGAATGGAAGGAACATTTAATATAGCTGGATATGCATTAATCCTACAAGTTTGTAAGTTGGAGTTATCAATTTTATTGATCCATTATTCAACAAAAAGAAAATATTGATGAAGAAAATATTTTTAGGGTAAAGAGTGTGCTTAAAATTGGAATGAGCTTGTACAAGAATTTACAAGTAATTATTTTCTTACTACACAACTAATTTGTTGACCTCTATTCCTTACACCTAACTTGTCTAACTATACCATTTACTAACTGCATTTAAACTTCTTATGCTATTTCAATTTATTTTCTCTCGTTTTATGTTCTATTGTGTTTTGAATCATTATTCTTCATTAAAAGTATTTTTATTTTATATGTTCTTATAACTCCATGCATCCTATTGTTTTGATCTTTGTTTCATTAGATTTGATTTGCTCTCTCATAATAACCCAACACTTTGTTTCTTTAACATGTCTGTATGAAATAAAAATTGAAAGTGAGCCTAATAAAGAGCACCACAGGGCTTAAATACAAAATTGGTCCAACCAAATATTCAGTATTTTTTTTTGATAAATCTTTGCTCCTAGCTAGTGGTATATTGTGGTTTGTTGATGGCCCTCGAGAGAAGTCTACGTCGAGCTATGAGTGCATAGGGCTAATAGTGGAATGTGTGCACAGGATTATTGGTTGGTTGCCTAGCTGCCAAGTTTCTAGTATTATGCCTTGGGCTTTCTTTCTTTGGCATATGTCATCTTAGGCTGGTGAATGAGCATTTGCTTGGTTTAGCATTTTAACATGCTTAGGTAATGCCAATAAGCACTCAGTGGGGTTTTCTGCCATTGCTACAAAGTCATTGCTTGGTTTATTAGGAACTTGGATACATACACTTGGGTAGGTGGATTGGTGTTTTGTGTATAGATCTGACAATATAAATCACATAATGTACTTCTCTTGATATTTAAAATTGAAATCTGTGCAATTGAAGCATAGGGGTTTGTTTGTTTTTATAAAATATTTGCCTATGCAAAATTTTCTGAAGAAACCTTCTAGAATAAAAAAAAATTATTCTCCCTTGTTTGGCATGATAGCAAGAGATTATTTTCTATTTCTATCCTCTGCCTCCTTGAACTTCACTCATATTTGGGCGACAGATTTGCCAAATTGCAACCAACAACTTTGCCGACTACGTTGGTGGCAACCTTGTCACTCAGCTACTTTGTGACATCCCACCATCTAGTACCCCTGGTTTCACAAACTTGAAGCGACTAAGAACTCCAGATAACGAGAGACAAGTAATAGTCTTGGTGAGTGACGTGGTGACAGGTGATGTCAACAGGTGATATCAACAGGTGCAGGCAAAGCAATGGATGGACGTGGGAGAGATGTAGATGGTGGAGGAAAACAACTTTCACTCGTTTTCATTTTCAGTGGAAGTGGTTTCTCTTGAAATGCCTAAAATTTAGATAATCTTGATTTTTCATGAAGTCAAATACAAGAAAACCCCAAAGTATTATTCCAGATATTTTCCATGTGAGAATTTATATTCATATTTTCAAAAATAATTTGTGTCGATTGACACAAACAAGGCATATGGTTGAGACTTGAGGTGCATTCTATGATGAAGTGAAAATGAGATTTTGGTGAGTTGTCAGGGGATGCAAGAGCAAGGGTTTTAGAAAAGGAGGTGAGGGTCAGCTATTTGCCAATGAGATCTAGCTTACGTGATGAGAGGTGAGAACGAGGTTTCTGTGACAAGTGTGAGACATGTGGCTCTAAGGTGAGGATTTTATAAGCCATGAGGATTTTTCTCTAATGGGTTTTGACAATGTAAGTTGCTACCTTCTTGCTCCTAACTGGTGCAGTTGGCACCATATGTTGACACACTAATACGATTCTGGTATTGGTTTGTTCATGGACTATTAACTCAGCTTTAAAAGAAACTTTAACCTTGATTGTATTTCAGTAATGAAATTGAAAAGGATATGAATAACTGCATGGAATAGATTATTAATAATGAAACATCAGTTTCATTGACAATCTCATGCAATGCTATGATAACAAAGTTGAGATGAATGATATGATTTATCTCTTCAATGTGGCAAATGTATGCCATAAATATTTCAGTTAGATCATATGAGGCATGTGACTTCTTGTTCTTGAGTTTCGTGACATATACTATTTTTTTTATCATTTGGATCTCTTAGACCTCAGACAAGAAATGGAATGCTGGGTATTTTTTTTTAGTTACTCTATTCGAAAGCCTCAAAATGAAGAGAACAATCCCTTGTCATGAATGAGATAAAACTTACTCAAACGAGAGAGGAATTCAAGAATCCATAGTACTTAAGTGAGTCCAATAAAGTCTTGAGACTCATGGAACAAGATATTGCAAAATTCAAATTAAATGTGTTGGGTTCATTATGACTGCACATGGGACCAAACCCTATTTATATTTATTCTGCTAAAGCCCAACATATTTTGTCATTGATGATTGACTTGTAGCCTTATAGTAAAAATGCTGATGAATTGAAAATTTTCATGACTTGCTTCAGTAGGGGCAGTGTGCATACTAAATAATTTGAATAGGGGTTAGGATGCATCTAGTCAGCATGATATACTATATGCAATATAAATCTGCAACATCTGTATCCCAAAATTGATCTTTTAGATATTTTCAAATCTAGTTTATTAAGAGCAATCATGCCTAGTTTTCAGCATGATTGTAGTCTTGTATTTCATAGATGAAGCATTTTATTGGATCAATCTGTATTTTACCAGACCTATTGCTTGCTTTTGAGTCAATATTGAGATCTGCTGTGTATTATTTTTCTTGATAGTATCTTTAAAATGATCTAAATTAACTTTGGTTATGTATTTTTTTTCATTGTTCATTGGATTTTGTGCTCAATGTTTGTTGAATGTGATATCAACTTAAACAGTGCAGTTGTTTTTCCATTAAATCATGTTTTCCATGATTTTAGAATTTAGATTTGTTGATCACCTCATTCTTCAGCTCTCTTCCTAGAGAAGACATTCAGGCTATTGTTGAGCATGGTTGCCCTAATGTATTTCGCAAAGCAGTCAATTCAGCAAAAAGGTTAAGGGCATATCTGCATCTTGATGAAGGGGCTGTAAGTTCTACTTTTAGTCTAGATTGCTGTAAAATTTAGAACTTCTAATGAAATGCTTGATGGAAATTGCAAAAGTCATTATTGTGGATTAGGTTTTGCTATTGTATTAGATGTTCAACAGTATAGGAATTATGATGAATTGAACTGCCAATGTTCTGCAACCATTCACTCCAAGTTGCATATTGTTTTTGATTATCACCTACAACTCCAGGTATGTAGTGTTTGTGATCTAAGAGGATCATGTGACAAAGCATATATAATACCAGTTGATGGTGAAGGACCACGCACTGTGGATGTAGTACGGATTTTATTAAGTTACGCATTGAATCCAAAGCAATTATGTGTGTCAGAAAGCTCGCCTGTCAAAGAGCATATCCAAAAGTCTGCAAGAAGTCTACTCTTTGAGCTTATTAAGCTCAGTGATACACCCATTGATCCATCTATTCCAAAACCAGTCGTGAAGCCTACTCCAAAGGAAACATTTCCAAAGCTCAATGGCAACCAAAACAGAGCATCCAACATTGAAATGAAGCAAGGTGACTGGTTATGTCCAAAGTAAGTTATGATGCAGTCTTCTATATGTTACGGGATGTTTAATTGTCTACCTTTGATTTATTTAAATTCTGGTTCCTTAGGTGCATAGCTAGTAATTATTGAAATTAATGATGTGCAACCAATGTTGTATTAGTGATCAAATGGTTGGGTCGTTAGGAAGCAATATAGTTTGTACAGTGGATATGAGGATAATTTGTGAGATAACTAGAAAATATGAACTAAAATTTATTAGTATTTTGGATCAAACAGGTAAAATCAGAGAAATCTTATTTGACGTGTGTTAAGAAAACAATCTATAAGTCTGTACTTGGGTAAATTTAGTCAATTATAATTTCAGGCATAGGAAAAGAAAAGCAATGAAAACTGAGATAACATTTTTAAATCTTATTTAAAAAATCTAAACATTATTAGTGATGCAACTTAGAGTTCAGTGATAAGAAGATCTATGCTGTTGATCCTACTCAATGATGTAATAAGGTCCATGTATTCAATCCTGAATAATCAGGAATAACTTATTCCTAGCTTATTCCTAGTGGTGGCCTAACTTCCATAAATTTTTAGGTGCTTTACCTTGACTTTTAATACTACACGTGGTACTTTCATAATGACCCAATGTACTAATGTTATTATATGAAGATGCCTAAGTGCTTGCTTATCTCCTCAAGCATGGTGAAGCATGGTAATCCTTGATAGGGAGGTAAACAAGCCAAATCGAGCCAAGCTTTGGGGTGTTCAAGCTTGTTTGATAAGGTAACCGAGCCAAGCCAAGCCAAGCCGAACTTAAAATGAACCAAGTCTTGGAAATGATTGTTCAAGCTTGACTTGGTTTATTTTTTATGAGCTTGAGCTTGTTTGAAGCTTGGCTTGAGCTTGACTTGTTTGATTGTTTTATTGGTTATTAAGCTTGATAATTCAAACTTAATTATTTATTTTATTTATTTATTTAGCATGTTGATAAATTTTTTATTAATGAACGTTGTTCGTGAACGTTAACGAGCTGAACACATATATGTTTAAGCTTGTTTGTTTAGTTCAACGAGTTGTTCAAGTTTGTTTGTTTAATTAATTTTGTGTATATTGAACGAACATAAACAAGCTCTTACCAAGCCGATGAACGATTGGTTCATTTACAACCCTAATCCTTGAGTACCTAATGAGGCTACGTAGTCACTTTTAAGAAGGCACAACTTAAATGAGCACCTTCTAATGCTTTGTGTTATTGGATGAGTTTCTTTATAATCCTTTGGAAACCCCACTGCAAGTAATTTTCATCTTACATAGTAAATGTAATCTAGGGAAAATACAAATTTTTGTTTAGACTAATATATATGCTTCGACTTTTAGGCTAATTCTATTCGGTGTTTCCAAATTTATCACCCATGAATTTACAAGTTTTATTGGAAGTCATTGCATTTGATTGGATTAAACAATCAAAGAAATTGCAATTTATGTTAGATTTATGAGAATTGCTAGCTTTACATTTTTTAGATATTTGACTATGCATTTTATCTTGAATGTCTAATGTGTTAGCAACGAATGAACTTATGTTCATTACTAAGATCAGATAGTTAAAGAATAGTAATGATTGTATTGGATTAGTAGGATCTACAAGTCACAATCAATAGGAAAAATAAGCAATAGGGAAAAGATGAAATAAAATTATTAAAAATGTTTAAAAAAATCTTTAAGAAGGCATATTCATCATTGTCATCATTATTGAATTGTGTTTGTCATAATTATTCGGGATTAGCTATATGAATATTATTTCTCCATTAAGGTCTAATAATATTATATCATTAGTAATACTTAAATTGATTAAATCATTTTTTGTTATATTACCTAAGTTTATTTCCTTGATCTCACTCTTAGGGAGGATGACGATGGGGCAGGATAATTTTTAACTTACCACCCCACCTCATATAGGAAGTGCGGCTGGGCGGATTATGGTGGGAAGATGAGATTTTCTTCCCTTTTCCCATCTCACCCCATTTCTCATGCACGCTTTAGGTTTAGGTGGGGCATTAAAACATACTTGACTCTATAACATATATATTATAAACTAAATTCAAAAAACTCTTATCCCATATGCACCTTGCATATATATGTTAGTTGTGTTTTTTTATCCCATCTTTGTTTACATATTAAGGTGAGGAGGGGTGACCTTAATTAGGCTAGCTCGAGTTGGGTCGTAATTGAGGTGAATCAAATTATCATCCCTACTCTTTGTCTACCCCTTCAATCTAATATATTTAAGTCTCCTAACTATAACATTTACTAGTATGTTTATTATCATCAACCATCTTTGAATATGTCTATATCATATGAATCAACTCTCTCATTTAAGCATCCGTTAGAGTTACACCTAATTGCTCTCAGATAGTAGCATGAACTGTTTGAATACTATGGTACTAAAGCCCATGGATTATGATTAGCATCTTTTTAATCACTATCAAAGCGTCCTTTTGTTTATGCATAACTTTAATCCTACTACACAATTCTCTTCTCCCTCCCTTTGACACTATGTAGATCATCATCCATAACTCTATTAATTTGTCTATAATAGATTATCAAGCATTACCTCGTTTTGTATCTATTTGGTAGCTACACAAAACTAAAACGCTCTTGTATTCTCTCCTTGCTAGGATAAAATCCTCTTTCTGTATCTCTTTAGTTTAAAGGATGAACTCAAGCATGAAACCTCCATTAGTATGTCTCTTACGATTCACTATTGTAATATAGCACCAATAATAATTCAACTCGCCAAAAGGGGAAAATATTATTAACTAAAAGATATGATTCAATACAAGAGATCCTAACCCTTTTAAAGACCGAGAATGAGACTCGTTCTTTATAAGAATGACTTGTTAACCAAAAAACTCTAACAAGTTCCTAAATAAGTCTAACCTACTTTTTTTTATATAAAAAATAACAGTATCTACTTTATTGTTTCCTGCCAAAAACAGCTCAAACTCACTTTGTTGAGTACGAGAGAAAAATTATTAGAATATAACTTTGACGCCTCCTGTTGAAATTTAGCAAATAAGTTGTGCCCATGTATTCTAGTTCAGTGATTCATACATCTTCTATAATTTAATAGTTCTTTCTATTAGATTATCTCTTAGTGCTTCGATGAGGAGTTAGCACTGGTTGAATCTCAATGATCCTCTCAATCATATAGGCTAGTTATAATGAGGGAGGAAGAGCTAGTGTCAAAGTGGTGGAAGTACGACCTATGGGCAAGTCAACAAGCTTGAATGTCACTTGATACCCTCTATAGTGATTGACTAATGTTTAATATGTCACCTATTTTTCTCATAATGTGAAAAGGTCTAATGGAGCGAATATGATGTGGGAGTTTTTAGAAAATTGCTCAAGGTAGATGCAAATAAGAACATGGTTTCCAACATTATATTTCTTTCGCCTACAATTTGTATCTATATTAACTTTGTTATTCAGTGGTTTTCTCTTAACATTAATATATATCTCCCGAATATGCTATAAGAAAAATTCTCAGTTAGAAAGGTAGAAGCTAGTAGGTAAAAAATGGTCTTGAGTGACAAACTCTAAACCCATAGATGATCTCGAATGAACTTTTAACTGAAAAACGATTTATTGAATTATCATAAGCAAACTCAACAATGGATGACCAAATCCTAAATCCTCCATTTTTCCCTATAGGTTTTGTGAGCAAATTTCCTAATCTATTATCAACTATCTCAATGTAACCATTTGTTTGTGGGTGAAATGCAAATAAAATGTGAATTGTGTCCCACACTATTTCCATATCGGTTTCTCAAATAGCTAATGAACATAACATCGTTATGTGCAATTAGTGTTCGTAACCCACGCAATTTAACAATTTTCTTATAAAACAACTTAGTTATATGAGATGCATCAATTGTCTTATTGCAGAAAATGAAATGTGCCATTTTAGAAAATCAGTCACAACTTGGGTCCAAGGTAGCTCTAAAACAAAATTCATACTTCCCATGACTGATAAAGAATTGGTACTGTGTATAAAGGCCTATGTTTTGTTTATATGCATTAGCTATTTGTAACATATGATACTATAATACTATCTATGTTTTCTTCAAGTATGATTAATAAAACTTATCTAAAGCAAGGTCTGATCTTGTGTTTTCCAAAATGCCCTATCGAGTTCTTTATGTAACTCCAATATTAAAAAAATCTCTTAGTGATGTTTGGAGATACATAGATGTGTGCTCTTAATTAGGCAATCACCTTTAGTCACAAACTCACCAAATTATGACAATCCTCTCTTGGATGTCTTAGAAAACCACCCTAAATTAGAGTGTATCACGTACTGTATGATTTCCGCAAGTGCATGGTTATCGTCAAGTAATAAAAATATCGATCCCACGAGGACGGTTGATTAAGGACTGATTGAGGTCGCTAAAATTAGTTATCTAGATAATCGAAGTTGTATAAGTTCACGCGAACGAGAGAGGGAGAGAGTTGAGCTAAGAGAGAGAGTTGAGAGGGAAATCTGAATTGGGGGAAATGGATCTAGGACTTCGGTTTCGCTACAATGGTTGTTGTCATTCTAAGCATTGTTTACTATCCTATCTCTATGTATATTCGCATGTAAGGTGTCTTATTCAAATTTCCGATACGGATTCAAGATAATTATACGTGTTTATCCAAACTTGACGCCTCTTTGTAAAGCGATAATGTTAAAAGTCCGCTTTGCGGGATTACCCCTGTCACTAGGGCTCCACGGTTTATCTAGATTATTGCTTATACTCTATGATATCAAATTGGGATAAACTCATTAAGCCCTAAGATAGTTATCCCTTCGTGGGAAGCCGGCTTACATTCAAAATAATAATTCTAGAAGTTCGCTTTGTGGGATTACCTTTGTCACTAGGGTTACACGTTTTATCTAGATTATCACCTCTACATTATAATTGATTCTCCATGTCCTTAAGCATTCATAAATAACATAACAAAATAGGAGCAAGAAATAAACATGTCATTCAATAAAAAAAACAAATACTCAAGAATAATGTCAACAATTACATCGTAGCTACTTCCTATCCCTAGAATCCAAAGAACTCTCTATGGAGAAGAGAATACAACCAAGAAACATAGAGAATAATATTCTACAACTCAAAACACGAAATAAAGAGAAGAGAATGCTTATCCAGGAATTTTCGGTGTCGTTGGAAGAGTTTACGAGCTCGGTGGACGGATTATTGTGACTCCTTGGATGACACTCTAGGGTTTCTCCTCAAAGGGAGAACCCTCTTCCAAGGAAGGGGGCGGAGCCCCAAATTCTAGATGCCCCAAATAATAACCCCATGGGTTCTTTTATAGTCTCCCAAGCTGGTTTAATTTGTTGGAGTGTCGGGGTCCCGCCAAAATGAGATTTTCGGCCTTTAGATTTGGTTTTCTCGGGTTCCACTCTGAACCTTCAATTTGATAGGTTGTAGGCCCCGTGGCTCTAACCGAGCCAAAAGTTATGCCCATTTGAAGTTTGGTCTACTGGATCGGGCCACTTCAGGACAGAAAGACACGATCGTACCTTTTAGGCACAACTGTGTTTTGCTTTTGGGTAAAAAGTACGGCCGTGCCTAAAAGGGCACGATCGTGTTTTTGGCTGTAGGAGGTGCTGGAGTAAAAAGCACGATCGTGTGGAATTTCACACGGTCGTATCATTCTTTGCGTCTCAGCGAAAAGCACGACTGTGCCAAAAAGGCACGGTCGTGTGGAATCCTTGCTGAAGTCTCTGTGGTAAAAGGCATGGTCGTGTGGAATTCCACACGGCCGTGTTAGGAGCTGCTGTTGGTGTTGAGGCAATTGGCACAGCCATGCCTGGAATGCACGATCGTGTCTTCTGGGTTGTTTTTCCTCTGCGGTAAAAAGCACGACCGTGTTAAAAAGGCACGACCGTGTGAAATCCTGAAGACTCTTTTTTTTTTCTCTTTTCTTTGGTTAACTTCGGCCGGGGGAACACGCCCGTATCTTGGAACACGGCTAGAGCTAGTTTCTTGCTTTTCTTTTATTTTCCAAGGTTTTTAAGCTTCATTTTGTGCCATTTTGCATCTTGTCAAAGAAAACATGCAAAGAGTAGATCTCCGAACTAAAAAGTAAAAATAACAAAATGGAAGATGAACACATGCAAAATATGCTCATGAAATGTAATAAAATGTATGCAAAATGATGCTAAAAACACGTAAGAAATACACACATCATACCCCTGACTTGAACCTATGCTTGTCCTAAAGCAAATAAACAAAAAAATGGAAGATAATCAAAAACTCGTCTCCCTAGCAATCTCCTAGCAATATTTCGAAGATAGTAAAAGCAAATTACTTAGACCATCAAGTTTTATAAGAATCACAACATTTAAGAGTCCAATTCCTACACAAGTCAACAAGCGTGATGATTTCAATTAACTTGAATAAATTATGAATGATAGAGCTTCATAAGGTAAGTATTTATGCTCTCGCTCTCATAAGCGTGTATAAAGATGAGCATTACACTCAATGCTGCTCACAACAATGCACTATCATATGTTTGCTTATTTTTCTATTTCTATTGTAAACATAGTCATGTAAAAATCAGAAGGACTTATTTAGGTATGTGAGAAGCTCATAAGGAATCAAGAGAAACAAGAAGAATAGGTGAAACAAAAGAACCAAGGAGAACATGAGAGCATTGAAATAATCAACCGGATGAGAGTAGTGCACAAATTCCCCTTGTACATTCTCAATGCGATACACAAATAAATCACCTATAACATCTCCAAAATACATATATGTATTAACAACTTAACTCATGAGTATCTCTCAACTAAATGCCAAATGTTCTTGCTTGTTCATCATTCACAACACCACAAATGTTTGAGATTTTTTTTTTTAACAAGCATTCTTTCCGTACATATTTGTCTTCCCTCCCACACTTAAAACTTGTCTGTCTCAGACAATGTAACATATCATGGTATCAAACAAAACTCACTATAATGAGAGGCCAAAAATAAACCAAAGAAATTGTGACAGAAAATATAACTCATCATGCAATCACCCAATGCTCTCATCACATGATCAAGGAATGAATCAATACAGATATGACAATGACAATATAATGAAAAATGAGAAGATAAACAAGAAAGATTGCCTTCATCACATTCATGCAAACTATGTTACTGTAATTTTGAAAAGAAGCAAAGCAAGTTCTAGAGTATCAAATGTCATGAGTGTAATCACACATCCAAGATGGCTAAGATCCTCACTAGATAAACAGAAATATCAAACTTAATCTATCATGATAGAGTCCATTACCATACTAACCGATAACATGCAGTTATCAATCATGTCGTAGAATCTCAAAACTCGACGGTCAAACTCAACAAGCTTTTACCATTCTCAAAGCATTACGAAGGAACCCATAGGGATCTAAACAAAACTAAGCAAAGTACATGAATGAAAAACAAAACAAACAAGGCAAACACAGCAACACAAACACACAGATAAAGTAAAGAAAAAGAGAAGGAACATACTCTCTTGAATTCCTGGCGGCTGAAGGCGATTTAGTAATAATAACCAGACCGGGAGTGACATGGTCTGAGTGGCAGAGAGAGCTATCATTGTGGGATCAATATCGTGAAGCACTGCTCCCTCCATCGTCATCCCCTTGAAGGTTCTTCCTAGAGGTCGAAGACGGTCAGTTGAAGCATCCAGTCCAAGGGCTTATAAAAACCTGCACGTCCAATGAAAGAACAAACCTCCCACACGCATGCGGGATAAGGAAGAACTGAAACAATATCAAGTTTAATTGAGCATGTATGAAAGAATGAATCACATCCAACAAAAGTAATTACAAGCCACTCTATGAAATTTTCTAAAAGATCACAAGAGATATTAACCTTGCATTGCTGAACGGTACATGGAGGTTTTAAACAAGCGAATGTGACTTTCTTTGGTCAGGTAAGGGCTCTGGCTTTGACTCGGGTCGTGGTGTTACTAAAGGAAGTGATTCTTGAGGTTTTGCCTTTGCTGCGCAAGTCCCTACACTTCTATCATCAATAAATTCAATTCTTGTAACATCCATAATGTCAAGTGGTTGTGCGAACAAAAGGAGTAATTCTTGGGGCATTGCTTCCACAGCACAAGTCTTTATCCTTCCATTCACAACATCATCATAAGCAGGATAGAATATACCAACATCAACATCAACTACAGGAGCATCAACAACTTCATCAGATCTCATATTGGTCATCATCATCACAATCAACATCAGAAAATTCTATAATATTATCAACAAATGCAATCATCTAGAAGTTTGCAAGCAATCACATCATCATCATAGAAGTTGCTAAATTCTTCATCTTTCTTGGCTTTCATTAGCCTTTGTGAAAAAGGGACTGGTGGCACATAGGTTCTTAGTGGAGGCATTGGGATGGATTCATCTTTCTTTACCTCATTTGCGTATCCATCCTTCTCCCAAATTCCTTGAAAATTCTTGTTGCTTCTCAACTCAATAGCATTATAATGTTCACTAGAATTTGTTTTGTTTGGAGGAAGGTATTTATCTGAGTTGTGGCAGAGGTTCACCGCATTGTGAAGTCGGTCTCTCTATCTTAACCTTTAATTGCCTGAACCCCTCATCTTGTAGCTTAATGATATTCTCTATAAGGTTTTCAAAATTCTCGAGCTGTTGCAACAACTCTTGTTTGACATTTAAATTGACATCCATGACTCGCACTTCTGGGATTCTTGGGGAAGATGTAATCTAATTTTCATCTGACCACTCATGTAAGTTTAGTGTCACTTGATCAATTAAGTCGTACGCTTCATTCAAGCTTTTATTTATCAAACTGCAAATCTATGAAACCTTCATCAGGTTTGATATACCAATGTAGAATGTATGAACAACCAACCACTTTTCCAAGCCGTGAGGGCACTTTTGCAATAGTCCTTTAAATCTTTCCCACGCCGTGAACAATGATTCCCCGTCTATCTGTTCAAAACTCATGATTTGATTTCTTAGATCTACCGTTTTGACATAGCTCTAACTCTTCCCATGTTATGATGCTTTCCCATGGAAGAGAACGCCACCAAGTCTTAGCTTCATCCTTTAGAGAGAGAAGGAATCCCCGTAGTCTAATAACATATGTGGAAACACCTTTATAGAACATGATATTGCAATAACCTAGAAAATCATATAGATGTAGATATAAGTCATTCTTGGGTGTGCCTCCAAATTGGTTTTGTTATATCATAGCGATTCAAAGTTTTTAGCATCAATTTGAGGTTGTACGATGAGAGATCTCACTCCTCCAGCTATGAGTGCGACAAAAGCTCTCAAGGGTCTGTTATCATCGTCGACGTCTAATGTATCCAATAAAATAGCTAAACCCAAAACCCCATTTTCAGCATTAATTTGAGATTGAACAATGAGAGATCTTGCTCCTCCAGTTGTGTGCTGCAAAATCTTTTAACAATCTATTTCCATTGTTAGTGCTCATTGTATCTTGAAAAAAAAAAATTAGTAGGGAACAATCACAATCACCTACAAAACAGAATTATTAGAAGAAAAAGAAATGCAGAATTTAAAAATAAGAAAATGCAGAATTAAAAGCAAGCAAAAAAGAAATCTAGATTAACTAAATCACTAATCAATCAATGTTAATCGAAACAGTCCTGGCAACGACGTCAAAAACTTATTGTATGATTTTCGTAAGTGTAGGATTGTTGTCAAGTAATAAAAATATCGATCTCACGAGAACTGTTGATTAAACACTGACTGAGGTTGTGAAAACTAGTTATCTAGATAATTGAAGTTGTATAAGTTCACGCGAACGAGAGAGGGAGAGAGTTGAGCTGAGAGAGAGAGAGTTGAGAGGGAAATCTGAATTGGGGGAAACAGATCTAGGACTTTGGTTTTGCTACGATGGTTGTTGGTATCCTAAGCGTTTACTATCCTATCTTTATGTATATTTGCATGTAAGGTGTCTTATCCAAATTATCGATAAGGATTCAAGAGAATTATACTTGCGTATTTACCAAACTTGACGTCTTTTTGTAAGGCGATATGCTAGAAGTCCGCTTTGTGGGATTACCCCTGTCACTAAGGCTTCATGGTTTATCTAAATTATCGCCTATACTCTATGACATCAAATTGGGATAAATCGATTAAGCCCTAAGATAGTTATCCCTTAGTGGGAAGCCGATTTACATTCAAAATGATAATTCTAGAAGTCCACTTTGCGGGATTACCCATGTCACTAGGGCTTCACAGTTCATCTAGATTATCACTTCTACATTATAATTGACTCCCCATGTCCTTAACAATGTTTTAAATCGCGTAGCGTTGGTTCATAGCGTTTTTGTCTTGTCATCACGTAGCGTAAATAGCGAAGCGCATAGCGCAAGCTTTTCGTGCACGTCAATTTTTAAATTTAAAATATAAAAAGTATACTTATATAAGTAAAATAAAAATAACATAAACTAAAATTAATCATAATAATTCATTACATGCCAAAATATCCAAGAACAACAATTTAAAAAGTCTTATAATTAAAACA
>JBBUKS010000113.1:3336388-3347107 GCA_038050645.1 Hedychium gardnerianum | reverse complement strand
GGTCGAGCAAAGATGGTTTGCTAAGATTGTTGGGTGAAATAGGAGTATTTTAGGGATATCACTTATGAAGGTACATCTAGTGGGAATTTATAAAACCAGATTCACCAAATGCACCAGCTTGCCATTTTTCTAATTTACATTCATGGTTAAAATGTTACCTTTTCTTTCTTGCTTTTATATTGTCAACAACCTTCAATTTCTCTTTTCTACATATATGGTTTCTCTTTAATTGGATATTTTATTCTAAGAGTACACCTCTATTAATTTTGCTAATATCTAACTATGCCCTTTTGAATAATATGCTAATTGTTTTTGTGTAGACAAACAGGTTATCCAGCAATAATCTGGTTGGCTATTGCGAGATTGATCTCTTCGAAGTTCTGAGTCTTGTAAGACTGCCTCATCTTTGGTTTGTGCAGCATTTAGTGCTTCCATAGATTCTCACACATTTTTTTTTTTTTTTGCATTCTTTTACCATGGTTCCTTATTGATTTTCTATTTTCATAAACAAATTAAAACTTGCAGTTAATGATTAAAAGTCAGATCAGCTGAGTTCCTGAAGGATTTCAACTACTCTTTGTATTAATAGTTTCTTGTATATAGAATCTAATTTCTTAATTTTGTATGTTTAGAATTGGATTGTAGGAGGCTATAGTATTTGGTCTATGGGAATTCCTTCTATATTTCATGATTTTTTCTAACATCAGAAAGTTCTTGCTGAAACCAGTCAACAAAACCTTGTAACATTTTTAGGTCAAGGCAAGTGTATCCTTTTCTGCTCTCCATGTATTGACTAAGAATGGTCTCTGATTACTAATATGCACTTTAAGTTGTTGCGGGACTTGGTAGGATGCATATAAAGCTTGCAAAGCCTGTGATTTGATGAGGTCAAGTTGTGGTTGATCACTTGGCGCAGCCAAGGTGGTGTTGCTTAGTAGTTTAGAGGTCCACTGACTGGAGTCACCTGGACATCGAAGAAGGATGTATTGGGCATTCAGAGGACATCTGAGGGACCACAAGATTAAAAGCATTTAGTTGACAACTTTGGTAGGAATTTGAAGAGGCGGACTACGTAGGTGAATGAGTGAAGGATGATATGTGAAACGAACCGAGAGCTTGGTGAATTTGAGGGACTGAAGAATTGATGGGTTGCCTCATAGGCAAAGTAAAATTGCAACAAGTAAATGCTTAAATGATTTGTGAGAGTTGAATTGTATTTTGTGATTCAGGTAGAACTTGACTTGTGTGAAGACTTGACTATAGTTTGGTCGTCAACTGGAAGTTAATTTTAGTGGATTGGTATGGTGAATCAATTAAGAAGTTGACTAAAGATGATCTGCTTGCAAGCAAAATATTTTTGTTCATAGTGTAGTCGACTGAATATTCAATTGACAAAGTTGAAACGGCTTATGATGGTATTTTAAATTTAAAAAAAGTGGGTTGCAAGATTCAAGTATATCCTTTGTTGCCCTCTGAGATAAATGAGGTGAAGTTATTATATATCATCTTGTTATATATGAATCCTAGAAATCTAAAACACCCACAGGAAGAGTTCAGAGTTCACGATGGCCAAAGTGTGTTGTCTAGTTTTGATAATTCTTAGCATTGTTCAGTGATACTTATTTATGGATGCTCTAGTTCGATCTCTAACTTGGCAATGTACTTCATGCTTCTCCTATACCTATTTTTGCAATTTTCCCTTCTCCCATTGAAATTGTTTCTCATATTGATGTTATCGATGAGGGAGCACAGTATAGGAGTAAAGTTAGGTTCTAATACCACTTGACGTACCACTAGGATGAATGTGTACCTAGAATGATAATTTTATCAGGTGATAGCTTTAATAATGATCTTGTGAGAGAGAAGAAAAAATATGCATTGACAGACAATTGTATTATCGTGTAAATAATGAAACCAATGAGACAAAAGCCTAGTTTGTGGGTCATACAGTAACTTGGTCTCATCTTACTTGAGCAAAATATAGTAGATTTGCTAGAAATAGTAAAAGTAGAAATGATAAAATTGACTGAGTGGATAGAAATCACGATTTAAGTTTCTCGCTATAAGCTATGCTGTTGGCCCTCAGCTAGAATGTTACTGTTTTGGTGCCTTAACAACATGTGGTGCTAGTGGCACCATTAAGAGAAGGGAGGAATCTGGAAGTAGAAAAAGAGTACCAATTAGGAGGGTAGAATTGGGAGGAGGAAGAAGGCAGCTTAATTGAAGGAGCTAAAAACTTTGGTCGGTACCTGAAAGATGACTTACTTGGGAGTGCTTCACCTGGAAGTATTATGTCCTTGCCTCCTCGTGGCAAGAAGAAGCACCTAGTTGGTCTTGACTTGCTCTTTTCTTGTGTTGCCTTGCCCTTGTTCTCACATCGTCTCACCCTTCAGCTCAGATGGACTATCCCCTTGGCTCATGTCGCCTTGCTTGATATCAAGGAAGCTACTCTTATCTGTGCCAATTTCACCCCCCCATTCTGTGCTGTAAAGATCAAATTTTATTTTTCATGTGATAAGTGATGTCATTGATGCTTGATATTTTTACTATGCTTGTCCTCCTTTTACCTGTATATTTTCTTTAAGCTTAATATTTCATGTAATTGATTGTAGTTTAACATAAAATTCCACTAGTACTGTCATCTAGCATGTGTTCATCTTTGTGAGTCAGAGTTGTTCCTTACCGATGGTTGCAGGAATCCGAGGATAACATTGAGGTACTGAACCTCTTAGATCCATCATCAGCTAATATGATCGTGGGTACTATTTCAATTCTGTGTTATGTTGAGGTACACTCATCTGCATTCTTTTGTGTGAAGCAAGGGAAATACTGAGCTTGGTTCTCTATGTTTATGAAACTACTACTTTTGCTATATGACAGGATCCAATTGAAACAGAAAAATCCTTTGCACGCCGTATCTTATCAATTGTGGTATTTCTTTCTGTTTCTTTATTTTCCTTTCTTTAGTTAAGTTCCATTAAGTACTTAGAAGAAATTGTACCGCCTTTGTGATTCATTAACTTGATATGTTTTTTTTTTTTTCAAAATAGGAATCAATGCAAGGGTTATTTTCTCTAAATTTTGAATTCTTTTTTTCCCAATCTTGATGTTTTAGTTGATTAATAATAATGAATTTTGAAGAGTTTGAATATTCTAGATTGTATGTGATATGCACACAATGCATCCAGCTGTACAACCCTCGCATCTTACCAGAACAAAGAATATATGTTTAATTTTCATATGCATTCTTGTTTTGTTCATGTGCATATTGGTAATAGTGATGTTCTTGTAAAATTAGTTCCATTTCTAGCAAACAACCATCAGTTTTGCCATGGGATTTAGCATTTTTTTTTTAATCTAATTCTCCATCATAGAGAAATTATTGATGGCGTTCTGAAGGCCTTTGTATATTATGTTTACGTATACTCGGCACAAATATATTTATATCACTCTGCATGCACATCAGATATGAAAAGTTGTGCTAATGCAGATACACGTTCACCACTGAACAATACGAACAAGTGAACTTTCATAAGTTTGGGCCATGTGTATTCTCATTTCATATACTATGACTAGATTACATTTTTTGGATATCTACTTTACCCAATATCCTTCTATCTGGGGGTTTCCTTTTGCAAACTCAACCTGAGAACATGATTTCCTCACTATATTAAGATTTGAATTGATGGAACATTTTAGGATCTTCTATTCCATTGTGAATTAATAAGCAGATATATTGTATGTGTCTTGAATATTGATTTCCAATAATTTGGTCTTCAATATATTGTATGTGTCTTGAATATTGATTTCCACTAAATTAAGTTTGGTTTATGAGAGAGTTAAATAAGTTTTAAGTAAACTGGATGACTTTCCAGGAGTCATTTTAATGTAGCACTCAGTCTTCACTGAAGGGAGTTCTATATCCATTCATTTGTTGATAGGTTACTAAGGCTATTTTGGTGGTTTAATATATATCCATGACAGAGTTCCAAATGGTTGTCTACAACTGGTTTAAGTTCTAATATTTGACTCTAAACTCAAAACTCTACATTTTGACTTCATTAGATTGTAAGCCACTTTTCTGGATAATGGATAAGAGTTGAAATTTCATATATTTTCCGTAGGATGTAAACAGTGATGGTCAACTATCATATTCTGAATTCGCTGAGTTGATCAATGCATTTGGTAATCAAACAGCAGCCAGTAAGGTCAGTAATTTTCCTGTTTATTTAAATGTTTTTGTTTGTCTTTCTGTTTACTTCATGATTCTTTTTTACATCAACTTTCTTGACCCTGTAAGTAATTTTCATCATACCAACACCTTCTGATGTTGAAATTCATGGTTACCATTAATTTTTCTTAAATAGACAAAAGAGTTTTTTGAGCAAGCAGACAAGAATGGTGATGGCGTAGTTGACTTAGATGAGTTGGCTACACTTTTAGCTGTTCATCAGGAAAGGTATTATGCATGTGCAACTTTGTCATGACTACATTCTTACCAGCTGTGGCTCCAATTGTTAAAGTTACCTCATTAAGAATGGTTAATCTATTAGTATATCCTGAACTATAGGGTTTTGGATTAACAATTTGATATGTAAACTCAACAATTTATGCCAATCTGATCCTATTAAATTTAATATTTAATAGTTTAGTATATCTTAGATCGTGGATAAGCAATGAGGTGGTTGTATCAGCTTAATGTTATATTTCTTGTCAATCTAGAAAGATGCCAAATTATATGAAAATCCTTGAAAACCACACTTCATTCTCATTCACATTTAATTTTGACATTAAAATTGGCTTTTATATAACCAATGTGACTTTAATTTTTGCTAGTCTTAAAAAAAAAAAAAAATGATAAACCCAACTAGCCCTGGGTTGACCGGCCTCGCTCCACGAAATTTTCCCACTGGCCATCGGGGTAAATTGGGAAGTGCTCGCAGCAGACGGTCAAAAGCCAAGCATCCCTTGGTTGCACGCTCCATTTGGAGAAAAAATCCTTGCAAATGCGCCATAGCTGGGGATCGAACCGCAGGTGTTTGCTAGTCTTAACAAGCTGACAGATAAGATTGCTATCCCATCAATTTAGTTAAATTTATTAATGACTGACACATTTCTATTTATGCATCAAATTATGACAATAAATGGTTGAAGATAAATTTTTTAAATCCTGTAGTATAGAATTCATTCATGCACCAAATTATGACTGTAGATGTTTGTAGATAAAATAGTTGAAATCTGATGGTATAGGATTTGATTGATTAACCCTGTAATGAACAAGTTGTTACATAACTTTTTTATGACTTACTGTTATGTGTGGTACTGCAGTGAACCGCTGATCAGTAACTGTCCTGTATGTGGTGAGGATCTTGGGAAGTTTGACAACTTGAATGATATGATCCATATGTCTTTATGTTTTGATGAGGGTACTGGGAATCACATTATGACCGGTGGATTTCTAACCGATAAACAAGCATCTTATGGGTAAACTTATTACTGAGTTTTTTCTTGCACCTGGAAATAATATCTTTGTTTTCTAGTTAGTAAATCCAGATGACGTGTTGCATTTCAGGTGGCTATTCAAAATTAGTGAGTGGGCCCATGTTTCATCATATGACATTGGACTGCGTTCTGGATCCAGTGCCTCCCATATTCTGGTATCCTGCGATTCTCTCTGCATGTCATATTAAATATAGCTAAATTATGATTAACTGAAAGAACTTACTATTTGAACTTACCAAATTCTTTATTATAATTTGACAAGCTATATTTGGAGATTCCACAAACTTTTTTTCTACAATTTCATGTTGATATACTTTCCTAATGCTCAAAAGTATGAGGCAAGAAACTCAGTTCAATGAAGGGAAACAAGAAAAATAAATTTAATTTCTATTTACTTGAATGGGAAAAATAGAAGAGAAATTTAGAATAGTTTCCTTTTGCACCAATTGTTGGAGGGTGATGCGGATGATGCATTTGTTGTAATTTATGTTCTACTGTTCCCATAATAGCCAAAATATGAAATGAAGATGTTGCACATTTCTTCCCCTTCATTTTCACCGATGTAAGAATTACTGGTTTTAAAGATGTGGATGGACCTAATTTCATCTCTAATGTCTCTCATTTACTAGCCAAGTAGATAACAAAACAATTATTAACTTATTGCCTTCCTACTTTTGCTCTCAAGTAAACATGGACGGTGTTTTTTACATCCATTTGCTCTTATATACATCTCTTTCCTTGACGTTGGTCTAAAGGAAGGTGATTTTTATCTCCATTTGCCATATCTTGCAGGCATAATATATTGCAATTGCAGGCTCTTTATGCACTTTAACCACCAACTAGATGCATTTCTCATTGATGACACCTGCATCTAAGTGTATTACTTGCAATCAGGGTCCCCACAGGATGGACTGATTACTATTGCATGGGGTGTTGCCACCATGAGGTCTGAGGGTCAAATCCTGTCTAGTAGCCAGGTTCCTGCCCTCTCCCATGCACTGGTCACTGTTTGGGCTAGCTAGATTAGCCCCCGTGATTTACTTCCTCCGTGTTGGTTCTGGGACGGGCTGGTGGGGGCGCTGGGGGCGAGCGTTTCGCCTTTTGCAACCATTACTTGTAATGAAGCCTATGTTTATGGGTCTCTACTTGTCCTTTTCCTCCTAAATTTCACTTGTAGACTCATTTATAGCCAATGAACAAAATACTCTATATCTGGTCCACCAAGGTTAATATCTATTTTAAATGCATGTAACCCACTTTGGATTTCATAGCTTTTAGTTATTTTCTGAAATAGATGATTGGTGACTTTGGATTTCATGGCTTTTAGTTATTTTCTGAAATAGATGATCGGTGACTTAATTTCTGAAATAGATTCCATGCCACTTATAATTCTTGAATACTTTTCTTATTGCTAAGCATTATCCAGGAGAAATTATCTCTATAATGTTATGAGATTTAGTAGAATCAACGTTTTAAATTTTGTACCATCTCACCCTGCATGACATTTCCAATTGGTCATGAAACCTGGGTTAGGTCAACACAACTACATGCAGTGGAAGACCTATTTATTTGTGCAAGGTGGGAGAATGTCAAATCCCTCATCAAGGAAGTTTCACATGAAATGATGAATTGAAATGATAGACATATTAGTTTCTTTGAGAAATCAAAATCCTAGATTTGGGTGGATGAGCAGTGTCATGAAGTCTTCTTCCTCTTCTTCCTCCCTCCCGTTCTCTTTTTCTTTCTCTTCCCCTTCTTCCTCCCTCCTCCACCTCTCTTCTTCCTCTTCCTCTTCCTCCCCTTATGCTACGTTGACATTTGCTTGGTATGGTTTGTGTTGTGTGCCACCGTTGGTGGATCAGCATGAAAAGTGTTCTTGTTTAGAATTCCAACCGTGGAATTTCAAACCTTGGTAGAAACAATTTCCATCAGACCCTCCCAACACCCTACAGAGTGATACTTACCGAATTCACTATCCAATCATCCAACTAATCTCTTTAGAGCCACAAAGATGAAAAAAGGGGTATACTCAATAGGAACTATGATAGTATAGCTAGAGCTAAGGAGATGGGAGCAGATGCGCCATCCTAAGTTACTGTAGCTAGTTGTGCAACATGGATGGTGTTTAGAGGATCACCTGATGAATAGCATAGAAGAGGTAGAACATGTGCCTAATATGCGCCAAACTTCCTCGCACATTTAGGTTTGCCCTGGCAATGATATGACCTCTGCAACTCTGATTGCAACCTTTTTTACTGCCACATGACCTTGTAGATGGCAACTGAGTGCCAAAGCATATCTATCTACTGTGGAGTCAAATGGTGATTTAGATGTGGTATAGATCCTCAAAAGTCTCATGTAATGTCTGTGGAATGAGTATAGAACTGCTGTGGAGTGCTGAAAACGGAAGAATCTATCTTCTAAGTAGAAACTGAGATAGGGACTGTTTGTGCAATGGAAGTGAGCAGCAGTCACTGTATGCCTATGCAGCAACAGCTCATGCAGCTGTGCATGGTCTCCTCATGTCCGGTGCTACTGGATGCTGGCTGAGGTCTCCCTGGCAGAAGAAGACACACAGGGAGACTGCTTACAGAGGAAAGAACAGTGAAAAGAAGCAGCAAATCTGGAAACAGATCCAAGGTATAGAATATTAATGGATATGATTTTTTTTTAATTAATAAACACATATTGAAAGCAGAAACCATATCAAAACACTGACACGACACGATACAGTTTTGAAACCGTGTTGTTCTGCTTGTAGATTGAAACTGATTGTCAAGATTTTAAACCTTGGGCTCTTCGTTCCCTAATAGAGTCAACATACTTGAACACATCTAATCTTTTTGATATTTGTGGTCTGAATTCCATCCCTTTAATTTTTTTTGGTATTTTTCTTGCATAACATAGTTCCTAGTGAAAGAACAATTTGAAAATTTCTGTATTTTTTCATCTTTTCAAGTAGTGGTGAAAGCTCAGTTTGGCACCATTGTAAATGCTTGTACTTTTCTAGTACCTTTTATTCTTTTCTTTTTAGTCTACACACTCTATCAATCATGTTGGTCGACTTTGAAATAGTGTTGAGAGTGGAAAAATAGATATTTGTTATTACAATAATCTTACCTTCATATGAGACTCTTTTATGTGCCTTGTTTGTCTTTGATGGTCGAATCCCCTTACAACCTTACCTATTGTCGTTCCCTGTTATCATGTTTAATTGTCTTCCTTTACTATTCTCTCACCTTTATAAAGAAAATTATTTTTTTATCTGAGTCATACAATTTTTTTTGGATAAGTAAAAGTTGTATACCATGTATCAAAATGTACAAAATGAGGCTTTAGGGGTTGCTCATGTCTAATGAAGTATGATCTGAGTAGATGCCTAAAGACTTGTATACATGAAGTTGCACATTCTTATATATCCTCTCAACATCTAAAAAAGTGTATTGTCGATCCTTCCAATAATCTTGCCTATCTCTGGTGGGAAATCTTCGCAGTGTTAGCATCCATAAAGTGACTACATGACTCGACTACAGATAAATCTTCCACACCATCTGGGCCCACGACATCAAGAAGTCATATGTTCGGACTATCCTTCTATCCTGTGCAAACCAATCTGAGTCATACAACTGATGTGACTTGAAGGGGAGTCTTGACGCAATAATAAAATTGTTGCTGTGTGACCTGGTGGTCACGGGTTGGAGTCACGGAAATCGTCTCTTATAATGCAGAGTAAGACTGCGTACAATAGACCCTTCCTCGGGACCCACATTTGTGGAAGCTTCGTGCATCAGACTCTCTTTTTTTTATACAATTGATGCGACTTAACTCTGCCTGTGCAAATAAACTCCGCAGTTGGTCCTAAGCTTGTATAAAGAAGGAAGGTTACACTAGGCTGTCAGTTAACATTAAACAAAGATAAATATTATGTATGAATCCATTAAACTATTATGCTAATAACATAATAGGTCCTTCTCTAGAAGGAATGTGTTGTAGGTTTGTATCGTCTCGGTAAAGACCACTATATCTCTATTAGAACCTTAGTGTAGTGCTCAATATGCAAGAGTTTTCATACCTTAAGTTGGATTGATTGGAATATCGATTGTCTTAGATTTGAAACATGGAACGTCGGAATGCTCACCAGCAAAATAATGGAAGTAGTATATACGATCATTATGAGAATAATTAATATTTTATGTTTACAAGAGATAAAATGAAAAGGAGAGAAGACAAAGATAACACATAACTCAGGTTTTAAGTTATGTTACACAGTAAAAAAAAAAAGAGAAATGGAGTAGGTACTCTTGTAGATAGTTCGTTTAAGTACGTAGTAGTAATTAGGAAGGGATATAATAGTAAAAGAAACGTAATTAGTATATATACATCAAAAGTAAGATTAGATGAAAACACCAAAGTAGGTTTTGGGAAGTCCTGGATGAGGTAGTATAAAAAATTCCAACAAACGAGATAATTTTAGTAAGAGATCTAAATGGGATGTAGGAGTAAGAAATAAAGAATATAATAGGGTGCATGGAGTCATGGTTTTGGACTAAGAAATGAAGAAGGAAAAATTATATGGGACTTCGCGATAACTTATGAACTTATAATACTTAATATATTTTTCAAGAAGAGAGAAGAACATGTGGTTATGTTTAATGGGAATAATAAATGACAAATTGACTTGTGGTTATAAAGAAGGATAAATAAATTGTAAAGATTACAAGGTCATCCTAGGAGAAAACTTAACCACCCAATATAGGTTGATAGTGTTAGATACATGCCTCAAACATAGTATTAATGTAAGGAAAATATGCATGCCTCCTATGATAAGTGGTGAAAGTTAAAGGATGGGAGACAATATCTTTGAGGGGAGGGTTTGAGCACAAGTTTTAGGAGAAATACATAGTGTCTCGACTATGACATAGGATAAAACGACATCAAATTTGAAAATTGTAGCCAAGAGTGTACTTAGTGAGTCAAGAGGATGGGGACAACCACTAAATAAAGAATTTGGTAGTGGAATGAGGAAGTACAAGAGAAAATGACAAAAAAACAAAAAGTCAAGAATGAATAAAACTTTTAAAAGTATGTAATTGTTGGGGTTGCAAGGTTGTAAACAAAGCCCCACATTGAAAACACATGGGAAAGATTATGGGCTTATAAGGGAAAGACATCTCCATTGGTATGAGGCCTTTTGGGTAGAGCCCAAGAGCAAAACCA